>CAUYPK010067309.1:0-27721 GCA_963574355.1 Loris lydekkerianus | reverse complement strand
ACTAAAACCCAAAAAAAATCTTCCCCCCCAACAATTAAAACCACACTGCGGGCAATAAAAAAAAAAAATCTTAAATTTCGCGAGAAAAAAAAAAAAAAAAAAAAAAAAAAAAAAAAACAATGTGATAAAGGGGGAAATCATTTAAATGACTGCAGATTTTTTTCATTAGAACCTGTGAAGGCCAGAAAGAACTGCCTACCCAGAGTTCTATGTCAAGTGAAAATATCCTTCAGGAAGGAAGGGGAAATAGACATTCACCAATAAATGAAAACTAACATAATTTGGTCCCAGCAGAACTCCTCTAAAGAACTGCTAAAAGCAGTTCAGCAGACAGAAGTGAAATGATAACAGAAGGAAGCCGGGAACATCAAAAATGAAGGAAGAATAGAATGAAGGACAAAAACCACACAATCACTTCAATAGATGCAAAAAAGCAAGTGACAAAATCTAACACCTTTTTACAAAAAAACACTTAACAATCTAGGGATACAAGGGAATTTCTTCAACCTGATAAAGGTACCCACAAAAACCTATACCTAACTTCATAGTCAATAGATGGAAGATTTTTCCTTAAGATCAGGAATAAGATAAGGATATCTGCTCTTACCAGTTCTACTCCACATTACACTGGAAGTCCTAGCCAAAACAATCAGATAAGAAAAACAAATAAAAGGCATCCAATTTGGAAAAGAAAACATAAAACTATCTCTATTTGTAGATGACATGATCTTATAAGTAATATATGGAAAATCCTAAGGAATCCACTAAGAAACCATTAAAACTAATAAATAAATATAGCAAGGTGACAAGATACAAAAACAATATGCAAAAATCAATTGTATTTCTATATACTAGTAATAAACAATACAAAAATGAAATTAAGAAAATAATTTTAAGAGGCAATAGCCTCTTATAGAATAAAATACTTAGGAACAAATTTAACAAAAGAAGAACAAGAGCTGGGCATGGTGACTCATGCCTGTAAACCTAGCACTCTGGGAGGCTGAGGCAGGTAGATTGCTTGAGCTTATGAGTTCTACACCAGCCTGAGCAAGAACAAGACCCTATCTCTATTAAAAATAGAAAAAATAGCCAAGCGTTGTGGTGGGCACCTGTAGTCCCCAGCCACTTGGGAGGCTGAGGCAAGAGAATCAGTTGAGCCTAAGAGTTTGAGGTTGCTGTGAGCTATGACACCATAGCACTCTACCAAGGTTGACAAAGTGAGACTCTATCTCAAAAAAAAAAAAAAAAAAAGAAGAAGAAGAAGAATAAACCAAGACTTGTATACTGAAAGGTACAAAACATCATTACAAGAAATTAAAGAAGACCTAAACAAATAGAAAGGTATCTCTGCTGATGAACCAGAAGACTTAATCTAGTTGATAGCAATACTACCCAAATTGATCAACAGATTCAATGTAATCTCCATCAAAATCCCAGTTAGCTGATTTGCAGAAATTAACAAGCTGATCCTCAAATTCATATGGAATTTCAAGAAGTCCCAAATAGCTAAGACAATCTTGAAAAATAACAAAATTGGAGGACATAATGTCAAAATTTACCACAAATCTACAGTATTCAAGACACTGTAGTCCTAGCATAAAGACAGACACAACAAAATCAATGAACTAGAATGGAAAGTACAGAAAAATACCTTCACATTTATGGTCAGTTGATTTTTGACAAGGCAATCCAATGTGGAAAAATACTCTTGGTGCCAGGACAACTAGATATTTACACCATATGTAAAAAGTAACTAAAAATGGATCAAAGACCTAAATAAAAAAGCTAAGACTATAAAACTCTAAGCAGAAAACACAAGGGTAAATGTCTATGACCTTGGGTTTGTCAATGGATTCATGTATGACACTAAAAGTACAAATGACCAAAGAAAAAGTAGATCAACTGGACTTCATCAAAACTAAAAATGTGTGTGCTCCAAAGGAGACATCAAGAAAATGAAAAGACAAACCACAGGATAGGAAAAAATAGTGTACTTATATTTGCAAATGATTATCTGATGTGACTTATACCCAGAATATATAAAGAACTCAAAAAAAGAAGGGGCTTGGAGTAGAAGCACTGATTGATAGGTTTGAGAAAATTTTTAGGTGTGATGAAAACATTCAAAAACTGACTTGGGGTAATGGTTGCAAAATCTACAAATTTACTTTAAAAATCATTGGATGGTGTATTTACAATGAGTGAATTTGTTTTATTTTTGGACACAGAGTCTCACTTTGTCACCCTTGGTAGAGGGGCATGGAGTCATAGCTCACAGCAACCTCAAGCTCTTGGACTCAAGTAATCCTCCTGCCTCAGCCTCTTGAGTAGCTAGACTACAGGCACCCACCACCATGCCCACCTTTTTTTTTTTTTTTGCAGTTTTTGGCCAGGGCTAGGTTTGAACCCACCACCTCTGGCATATAGGGCTGGCACCCTACTCCTTTGAGCCACAGGCACCGCCCCATGCACAGCTATTTTCAGAGACAGGATCTCCCTCTTGCTCAGGCTGGTCTCAAACTCCTGAGCTCCGGTGATTCATCCCACTTCGGCCTCCCAGAATGCTGGAATTACAGGCATGAGCCACCACACTGGGTCTTACAATGAGTATATTTTATGATATGTAAAAATATATATCAAAATATATACATATATAGATAATATATAATATATATTTATTTATATATATAAATATTTATTTATATAAATATATAATTATTTTATATATAAATATATAAAATATATACATATATATATAAATATATACATCAATAAAGTTAGAAAAATAAAGTAATTAATCACTATAGCCCATTCCCCCAAAAATGAATTCTTACAATTCAACAACAAAAAGATGAATGAGCCAATTAAAACATGGGCAGAGGACTTGAATACGGACATTTCTCCAAAGCAGATATATACAGTATAAATGGCCAATAAGCTCACGAAAAGCTCCTCAATATCACTGGTCATCAAGGACATGCAAATCAAAATCATGAGATACTACTTTATACTTTGATTCTATGATGGCTATAATCAAAAAGACAGTACTAAGTATTGTTGAGAATGAGGATAAATTGGAACCCTCCTACATTGCTAGAAAGACTATAAAATGGTGCAGCCTCTGTGAAAAACTGTTTGGTAGCAGCTCAAAAAATTAAACAGAGTTACCATAGGACACAGTAATTCTACTCCTGGCTCCCCAAGAGGATTAAAAAGAGGAGGTGTTCAGTTAAAAAGTTATACACGTATGTTTATAGCAGCAAAAATAATTATTTCAAAATTCAGAAATGTTAAAGGCAGGCTGGGGACCCTCTGCCTGGCTGTGAGGCATGTTAGGGCCAGTTAGGGGCCTCTGTGGAGAAACCCTAGGTAGGCAGCATGTGGAGAAAATGCCTGTGCCCAGGAGGTGGGGGCCTGACTTTGCTGCCATGTGGCCTCAGGTGAGTTGTCACCTCCCCTACTGCTGAGGGTGGCTGTGAGTTAAGTGCCACAGAGTTAGGTGCAGAGTTGGGGCTGGCACCAGCCCCAGGCACTGGAGGAATATGTACCCCACTGGTACAGTGCTAGACAAGAATATAGTCATCAACCAAGGATAGGACACACTCTTCTGTCCCTTTGGTCATAATAAGCCAGAGACCTGCCTCTACCTCCATAGTTGCTCTCTCCCCTGGGCGTGGGGATAGCTGGGTCTGCCTAGGAGAATCCTAGCACTTGGTACCTCGGGGACACCCATAGAAACAACCTCCCCAGGCACATGGCCAGCTCCAGGGCCTGCGTAACCTCAACAGCCCCGGGGAAAGAAAATCTTCCAATCCCCATGCTGGCATCACATAGGTCTCCAGCATAGGGCAGAAAGCGTACATGCCCTCTACAGGGACAGTTGGGGGTCCCTTCTTACCTTCAGGAGCTCCTGGTCATCTGGTGCACACAGCATCAGCTCATGGCCTAATTTCACCATCTCTGTTGAGGTACAAAAACCCAGTGACTGCCAGCACCCACCTGACCAGAATACAACACCAGATACCCCAGAGGTTCACAGCATGTGGGGCATCAAGCCTCTCCCAGGACAGGGTGTCCCTGAAGGCCCAGCACACATGAGGGCAGGACCAGGCTGGACAAGAAGCAGGTGGAAGACATACCCAGGTGCCAGAGCTGCCTCTTGCTGTGTGACCTGTACTCACTGGCCATCAGTTTCCTCATGTAAAAACAAGGGCTGTACCTAGCACTCCTCCATAAGCAGGGCTCTCCCTACAGTGTTAGCGGGAGCCAGGCCGCTGCTTGAGAGCACAGAGGTCAGAGACCTTGGGGGGCTAAAGCAAAAGGAACCACCGTTCACACCTGCTGATGCCCTAATGGTCTTGCATGCCACCATCTCCTATTATCTTGCCAGCAGCCCTAGCATGTGAGCCTTGGTTCCATTTCACACTTGGGGAACCTGAATTCCGGTGTGGCACAGGGGCCTTCCAGGCACATCTTGCAAGGGTGCCTAGGTCATTTTCTGGGTAACTGCCTGGTACACAGAGAAAATTCAGGACTTGGAGGCAGGAAGCCTGGGACTGTTGCCAGCCCCAACTCTGCATCTAACTCTGTGGCAAGTCAAGTCCCCTGAGACAAGGCCCTTCTCCAGCCCCTACGTGCCTCAACAACGTAATAGGCACAACCCTGCATGGCATGTGCTTGGGAAGGCACTGCAAAAAGTAAGCAGAGTGTATGGAGCACTCAGTAACCCTGCACAGACCACACAAATGCAGACTGTCTCTCTCAAGCAAGCCCGCCCACCCACAGCCCTTAACCCCAAATCCTCATGACAGCCAACAAGTCTAGCCAACCTTCCCCTCATTCTAAATCCAGGATCCAGCCAGTGTTCCCCTCCACTGCCCCCAAACTTCCGCTTGGATCAGCTACTGTGAGAGCTGCACCACTGTCCCTGCCTCTGCCCAGGGTGCCTACTCTTGGCACAGTGGGCCCAGGGTGCTATTAAACCCAACACCAGGCAGCAGCCTGCCTGAAAGTAAAAGCCAAAGCCCTTCATGACCCACAAGGCCCAGCCTGATCCTCCCCGACATCTCCTGACCTACCCCCTTGCTTTCCACTCCATGAGCCACATGGCCTCCTAGCTGGTTGTCAAAGCTGCCAAGCACAAGTCCACCTCAGGCCCTGAACACTACCCCTCCCCCCATGTGCCTGGCTCGCTTCCTCCCTTCCTGCCACCTATGTCAGCAATACCAGCCTTACCCCAAGCCACGCAGGCACCACACTGTCCTCACCTGGCTGTTTACAGTGTTTCTCACCAGCTGGCTCTTTCTGCCCCCTTTGTTCATCACCTGTCCCTCCCAGTGGGCACATAAGCTCTGGAAGGGCAGTACAATTCGCTGCTATATCCCCAACATCCAAAACAGTGACTTGCATACAGCAGGTGCTCTTTTAATACCCTATCAGATGAGTCGAGAACTATCCTAACCCCCTACTTGTCCTGGTTTCTCTCACACACTCTGATAAGATAGACAAGATGGGTTTTTCAAGCTCACTTTACAGAAAAGGAAAATAAGGCCAGCAAGGGTGAAGTCAAGTTTGTGGAGGCAAGTAACAAACACAACAGCTTCAGGGACAAGGACAGCACTTCTGTGTGGCCCAAGTCAGCCTACTGACTAAGATACTACATCCAGTTCTTCCAGCCCAGTTCAGCTGCAGGGAGGAGTGTCCCTGATGTAGCTAGGGCATGGACCAGGGCTCCAGGGTCCAGTCTGTCCACGCTGAAGTGGTCAGAACAGAAGCACATGAAAAACTGGACCTTTGAAATTCCATCAACTTTTGGACACATCACTAGGAAGGTGAAAAGTTATTCACTAATGTTTGTTACCAGGTTGAGGATAATTTCCACCAGGAAATGATGGCAAAGAAGAGTTACAAGACAAGCAGGTACAGAGCGTCAAGCATGCTCCCAGGAATGTGCAGAGGTGTAAGCACGTGCCAGGGAGATAGGGAGACAGAGCTATCAGAAGTGCTGGCAACAATCACTATATCTGCCTCCCAAGGCTGCAGAGCACAGACATGCTCCTGGTCCCTGTGAGAGGAGCTCTCCCACTCACTATCCCTAGAGTCAGGGGCCCCTAATTCTAGAAGGCTCTAGCAACATCCAGAGTGTACACCATACAAAAGAAAACACCAGTCTGGCAGAAAATTCACTACAACTCAGGAAACCTATAAAGCTCAGAACTGCCCAGAATTGGCCAGCAAATTCCACACTCCCATAACAAAACCTACCTTGGATCTTCACCTCTGCTGGAGCCCTCTTCAGTGAGCTAAACTTGTCCTGCAAGGTGGGACAGACCCTGTGGGAAACAACAAACCCAGTCAGGCCCAAGGAGGCAGGAGAATCCCACCTACAACCCCATCCAGACACTTGCTCTAAAGAGTGACTTGCTTCTGTATGTGCTAAACACCACTTTAACAGGGTTAATTTTATGTTAATTTCACTCCATAAATTCTCACAGAAAAACATCTCAAAAAGTTTACATCAGAAATGTGCACTGAATACTGAAATAAAAATCCTTCTCATAGTTAACAAAAAAAAGACATGACCACACAGGGGAAAGAGGAACTCCTCAGCACTCAGCTCTTTCCTGAAATGGTGGCACTAGCTGGCTTTGAGCATGCCAACCAGGCCTCTGGCCCTGGCCCCAGGCTGCCATCTGCTCCTCTTTGGTGGAGCACTGTCCTCCCTCCCAGCCAGAGTGTACCCCACCACCAGCTCCTGGCAGATGTGGCCTCCCCTGGGTAGCCTGTAGCCACCTTGGTGTCTGTCTCAGGGGGGCCCAGACAGGGTCCTTCTACTAGGCTCTCACCTCCCAGATCACAGGTTTTCCATTCTGTATTGCTGGGACTTAATGCAGTGGCTGCTTAGTGTCTAATGAATGAACAACCTCACCTCTCATAGCAGGATACTCTGCCATTAATGAATGCCAACACCTAGCTCTTTCCGGAGAAGGGTCAAACACACAAGCCAACCCCATTTCTGTAAATAAGGTTTTATTGGCATGCATCCCTGCCCATCCCTCCATATGCTGTCTATGGCTATTTTTATGCTATAATGGCAGAGCTGAGGGGTTGTGACAATGTTGATTGTCCGGTCCTTTGCATAAAAGGCTTACTGAGCCCTGCTTTATGCCATTTTGGGGTTCCTGCTGTGATAGACCCTATGGCCACAGTCCTAGCTATTCACCTTGGCATGGTACAGCCCTGCCCTGACAGCAGCACACAGATACACATGACAGGAGCCACTTGCAAGCATCTTGCCTTAAGAGCATTCTGGTGGGTACAGTGGGTTCCAGACGTAGGCTACACAGAAGTTAGGAAGTCTTGCCATGCATGCCCAGACATGTTATAAGCCACACACAGCTTGAGCCTCCCTCCAAGGACACACAGTCCAACTGCTGCACCGCAGCCCTGAGCTCCATGCCTGACGTAACACTTAGGCCCTCAGGATGTCCCTCTCCAGGGAGGTGCTGAGGCCTCAGGCTCTTGCTAGGGAGCCCTGGGAGCTTGACAAATGAAAGCCCACCCCGCCGCCATGCAGAAAAAGAGGCTCTTTCCATGGAGTTGCTAGAGCCTGGGATTCACCCTCCCATGGCCTTGGTTGTCACTCCTGCACTGCAAGGCCTGACCCTCAGCTTCCTAGCATGAGGCTAAGAGTATTAAAGTAGGGCATTTCCAAACTGGTAGTTAAAGCAAGGAAAATGCTCCAAAGCCCAGTTCAGCAGTGCAGCGAGGACGTGGATGGACTTATCCAACAATGTCAGGAGCTACTTTGCCCCCAACTGGAGTGTGGCTCAGTAGCCAGCACTTCCCACCTAACGTGCTGCTGTCAGGGTGGCTGAGCCAGGGTACAGAGCCTTCTGGGAGGATAGCTACTCACTGAAACCACAAACCCCAACCTCCCCAGGTGGGCTGGATGGTGCCAGTGTATACCCCAGGTGGTCAGAGGAAGAAAGCAGGGCATTACCGTATACACATCCACTCCAGGATCTCCAAGCGGTACTTTGAGGGGCTACACAGCAGTTCCTGAATCGTCTTTGGTTCTGTGATATACAGACCCTCTAGGAAGGGGCAGTTTAGTTCCTAAGCAAGGAAAGGGCAAGCCAAAAGGTTTAGGAAGCACAACCAGTGAATGGTCCTCATGTGCTTCTGCAAGCTTTCATAACCCCTTCCTTCAGACACATCCTGCAGCCCAGCATCCCTCATGCTCTCCTTCCATCTTGCCAAGAGTTCACAGCCTCTCATTATCAAACCCACACCTCCTGCAGCCTGCATCCCCATGCCTTCAATTGTGTTCCCTCTGAGCTGTTGTGGCAGCAGGCCCTAGGAGCAATAGCTAGGACATCACATCTAGGCTCCCAGGCAGAGGGAGAGAGGGAGCACAGAGCCTGTCTTGAAAGGGTGGGGATGAGGCGGGGCTAGCAGAGTGGGGGGGAGGCAGAGATGGAGGCCAAGGGGGAGGATGAGGGCTGGGGTGTAAGAGTAAGGCGGGGCAGAGGGAAGGACGAGTGGGCAAAAGGGACCTGGGACAGCCCCCTGAAGTTAAGGACCCGGCTTCCCCACTGCTGTGTTGAGGGGTTTTGGAGCCCACCCCTGGCATCTGACGCCGAGCCCCGTCTCGCTGACTTGACAGAGTAGCACTGGACACTGCCCATCTGTCCCCCAAGACCCTGCAAACTCCTTGAGGCCAGGGCACCCAGCCTGAATCTTGCAGACTTCCTTGAGTGGTGCTGGCCTCAACTACCAGGCATGGTCGGTGGAGACGGCAAGAGCGAAGGGCTGGGGCACCTCCAAGAGCAAAGATGGATGCTCCACAGGCAGCCTCATGCTGCACGGTAAACAAGGCGCAGCCAGGACCTGCGACAGAAGCAGCGTGGCGCTGCCGCTTCCGCAGCAAACCCGCCCGAGCCTCGGGCAGGGCCCTCCCCAGCCTCCCATCCAGGGTAGCTTCCCTGGGCCCGCAGCACCTTCAGCTTCCCGAACACCTCCACAGCCGCCTTGAACACACTGTAGTCGCCCTCGTCCTCGTAGTACCAGTCGTTACTACCGTCGCCGCCGCCGCCGCCGCCACCTCCACTGCTGTAGCAGCCGCCAGCAGCCTGCCTGGCCATGTTTCGCGCTCCCAACCGCGGCCCGCCCACGCCCCGCTTCACTTGCAGGCCTGCCTGCCAATCACCAGCTGGCGCTCTTCCGGCCCACCCTCCTGGGACGAGAGGCGGGGCCACTGGCCGGCCTTCCTATTGGGCTGCGGCTCGGCGGGTGCGGGCGCTGGGACTCCCACTCAGGCTTTGGACCCAGGGGGCGGGCCACAGGGAAGAGGGAGAGATAGGGTAAAGGGTCCAGCTGGAGCTGCGGCTGGCTCTCTGCCGCCCGCCTTGCTTACGTAGCCCCTGGCAGGCAGCCAGGACGAAGACACGTCGAGGCGAGACTTGTCCGGGAGGGGGCGCTCCTACCTCGCTCTGATGTTCCTAGGTCACAGCTTAGGGAATCCTGGTCCCCGGGAGGATGAAGGGGAAACTTGGATGCAGAATGGAACTGGGACTTCAGCGCCAGGCTGTGTCTGCTATTTAATATGCTCACGCCTTAGTTAGAGGAAAGTTTCTTGAATTCAAATTCTGTCCCTGGTCATTAGTTGTGTGCTTCAGTTACCTACCCTGTCTGTATCTCCTTGCCCTCACCTACTGGAGATAATGAAAGCACCCATCTGATTGGGTTGCTAATGAGGATGGCATGAGATAATAATTCCTATGAGCTGGGCATGGTGGCTCACACCTGTAATTACAGCACTTTGGGAGCCAGAAGTAGGAGGATTGCTTGAGCCCAGGAATTCAAGACCATCCTAGGCAACACAGTGAAACCCAATCTCTACCAAAAATTTTAAAAATTAGCAAGGGGTGGTGGTGCACACCTCTAGTACTGGCTCTTTGGGAGGCTGAGGCAGGAAGATTGCTTCAGCCTAGGAGCTCAAGGCTGCAGTGAGCTATGATCACACCACTCCAGTCTGGGCAACAGAGCAAGGCCCTGTCTCTAAAATAACAACATAAATTAATTCCTATGAAATACCTAGGACAGTGCCTAGGCTGTAAAAGCACCACATAAATGCTCACCATTATCATCACACTGGGCCCTGCTCTCCATACTCCTCACCCCCAGTCTATCTGTGGTTCCTTCCTGCCCTGTCCACTTACAAATTTCTTTGCATCTCTCAGGCCTTTCAAACTCAATGAGTCTGGAATGAAATTTGTCATCCCCTCCCCACACACACATTCTAAGCCCTCAACTCACTGAGTGCCCCCCCTACCAGGACTGCTGATTGGGCAAGGCCTGAAGGAGCTGGAGGATCCCTTGTGATCAGGAGCTATGATCAGACTCTGTCTCCCTCTGTGCCTGCCCTGCCATCTCCTGGGGCTGGGGGGTTGGAAGGCAAGTCTAGTCAGGGAAACCCAGGGACCTGCTAGGAAGCCACTTAAGTCATCCACATGACAGGATTTAGCTATGTCCTGGGAGAAGCAGTGGGCAGGATCTGGAATAACAGGAAAGGACCTCAGCCCAACCTTGGGAAACCCTGATACAGGCCCTAATAAGGTGGGACAGGGCCTGGCTCCCTATTGAATGCTCTGACAACATGAAGCCTCCGAACTTGAGCTGAAGGGACCTGGACTAAAGAAGGGCCAACAGCCCTAGCCCAGGGACCCAGCCACCTGCAAAGCACCTTATGGCCCCTCTCCACCCTTCCACATGACTGCTGCCTTGGGCCCTTCTAAAAGCTAAAGGTTGGCTGAAGTTTGGGGGGGGTTAAGCTTTTTTCTCTCTTTTTCTGTCTTTGTTTTTCTTTCTTTCTTTTTAGAAAATTTCATTTCAATCACAGGCCCAGCTCAGACATTCAAATTCTTGTGGGTTTTCTGTGGATCTTTCCTAGGCCTAGGGAATTTGGCGGGAGAAACCACGGCAGTGTGGCAGCCTCCCCTCCCTCCCCATATCCTCTGCCCATGAGGATTGGGCAGAAACCAGCCTCTGTGTATTCTGGAAGAGTATCTTCCTTCTCCACCCAGCTCCATGGAGCCAGTACTCTTAGCAGGCCTTTTCCCAACTCAGCAGTGCTGTCTATGGCACAGGGACATGTCCTTAAGGGGAGAAGGCCTCTTGAGAGGTCATGCAGACTATAACCCTACATGGAGGACCTCTCAGTCATCCCTGAGGCCATGGAGATGGCTGCTGAAGACATTCCCTGCTCACATCACCCTGAATTGTAGCATCTCTGAGACATCTTCCACCGGAAAAGCTGGAGGCTGCTGTGGGAACAAAGGCTGCTGGGCCTCTTGGGAAGAGGGAAAGAAGGGGCCCAGCATCAGGAGTTTCTAGAAATGTGGACTCAAGCTCAATATAAGGAAGCACTTCTCCAAGAAAGCACTGCCTAAACACCAGCTGAAAAAAATAAATGAATAAATCAACACCAGCTGACTGCATAGAGAGGAAGGGCGCTCCCTGTCTTGGAAGGTGTGCAAGCCCAGGGAGGTGGGCAGGGATATGGAGCTGTGGATTCCAACAATAGGGAAGGGGAGGAAAATCTCTAAGGGGCATTTTAGCCCAGACCCCCTGGGTTCTATGAAGAAGGCCTGGATGGGTCAGGAGCCAAAATGGGGCTGAAGGACCTGAAAGTGGGGCATTAGGGGGAGGCTATGGAGCCCTAGGCAGACTTGCATGTCACATGTAGCAAGAGCCAACCTCCTGGTCATGGGAGAAACTCAGCCACGGGTCCCAGCAGTGCCTTAGCCATGGGTTGGTGCTTGGAAAACAGATAGGAAATGAGACCAGCTGACAGGCAGTCACTACCCCCATTGTGCCAGTGATGAGCTAGTGGGCAGTGAAGGCATGTAAGGCCCCTCAATTTGTGCAGTGGATGTGGAAATGTACAGCCAAGCAGTGGGTTCACTGAATCAGTTGGCCTTCCTTCCCTGCAGCGAGCATGGGAACAAGAGAAAGTCCTCAGGAGCATCTCAGCCCCAGTGTTCACATTGCTTTTAGCAGAAGACCACAGGATACAGTGAGAATCTTACCTAGGACCCCCAGTAGATACCACTGATCAAAGGAAGCCAGAGTCCAGGGGCTTTTCTGTCCACCAAGGAGTCAGCTTGGCTTCCACTGCCTCTGACAGGGGTTGAAGTTAGACCTGAGGAAGCACCCCTTCCCCTGGAGGTCACGGGCACAGAGAGGAATGTGCTGAATCAAACCCCTTCCTGGGGCCACATCAACTCCTGGCCCTGAACAGGGAGCCTGAGCACCCTCCACTCCACTCCAGAAGTTCCCCCAATAAGTGCAGAGAACACCAAATTCAGGCTGTTGAAGAAAAGGCAAGTGAGGGAGTGTGTGGGAGAGAGATTGGTTTCAGGAAGAGAATTCGGTGGTGGGACAAGAACAACACGGCAATGCCTGACATGGGGTATTCGGGGGAGAGATGAGGCAGGGGATGATGCTAGGCTGAGGATGGCCAAGTGTGGGACTCTCCCCAGGCAAGGCCAGGAAGCTGCCTCTTCCTCCCCTCCCTCTCCCTGCCCCTCTCCTCTTCTTTGGCCTTCCTATCTCTCATCCTCCTCCTCCTTCTCCTCCTCACTTGGCCTCTTTCTCCCCTGCTCCTGAGCCACCATGCAGGCGCCTGCCTTGCAGCCAGCCCACACCATCTGGCCAGCCAGGAGTCCACTCAGAATCCAACTCTCCACACAGATGGAAGGAAGGGTGGAGAACATGTTAAGTGCGGGGCCTTGAAAACGAAACTAAGAACCCCAAGCTGAAGAGACCTCAAACTTTCATGTGGGCAATGAGACCCAATGGGTGCCCAGAGAAAGAATGACACTGACTTTCCCTGAGGTGGCTGTCACTCACTTGCCCTGAGGCCTGGGGACTGGCCCAGCTAAGCACACAATACTGGCATCCCATTAGGTCCAGAGGACTCTAGAGCTGCCACTGTGGGCCCTGCAGTAGTGGGCCTGCCATCACTGTAAGCCTGGGAGAGTCCTGTGGTCTCTGGTTTTAACTCTGGATGAACAAGTGTCAACCTAGGATGTGACTGAAAATTGTTGAAAATTGTGTCTAGAATGTTGTCATCCTACGCCTCTATGTCCACCTTGAGTGTTTATTGCCATATGAGAATGGGACGCTGCAATGGGACCTTGGCCTCCTCTTCCTGTCACTTCTAGTCCCGGTGCCAGGGAAAGGACTGTGGCAATGAAGTCAGTGCCACCTTCATACCCCATAAGGCCCCTGCCCTGAGCTTCCTGCTTCAGGACACTACCTTCACTTCATGTAGTTGAGGGACCCTAACAGCCACCACCTCCCTCTCACCCCAGGGTGCACAGTCCAGCACCTGGGTGGGACCTGCCAGGGTCCCCAGAGCCAGTGCACTGTCTCACCCCTAGGGCAGATTTTGCTCTAGGCCTGAGGCATCTGTGAGGCGTATGGGCAGAGCCTGGCCAAGTCAGGAGAAGCAGGGGCTGAGGGGCCTTCCTCTGTCCTCCTGCTCAAGGTCTCCTAAATGGGAGGAGGCAGGCTGGGACCCCCGGGACCTCATGCCCTAGCCTCCTTCCTTGTACCAGCCTGTGTGCCTGCGGTGGGGGTGGGGGCCCAGCCGGCAAAGGAAAAACTGCCGGCGCGCCCCTCCACGGGGAGACACTCAGGTCTAGACGGCTTGGCAAGGCCAGCAGGGCTGAGTCACATGCGTCTGGAGCTGGAGACGCGGCCCCAGGACTGGAACATGGATGTGCCCGCTCAGAAGGCCGGCCGCGGGAGGGGCACTCAGCCTGGCCCTCTCCCCCAGCTCCAACTGGGCCTGAGCTCAGGTTTCTGCCCAGCCTCTGGCCCCAGCCTGAGGCCTTCAATGCCTGCAGGGAGTCAGGAGGAGCCCACGATATTGGCAGGAACGAATTGGAACTCCAAGCAGGGAAGCTGGCCCACATGTTCCCCATCACTGCCATGGCCCAGCTCCCTATGGGCCAACCCTGTCTGCATGTCACCTCTGCAGTCCACCTTCCAACGGACACCCTCCCCAGGGACACTCACAGCCCAGCCACTGAAGGCCCAGTGTCCTCCATTCTGGTGGGCAGTGCACCCTACTCCCCTCTGCTGGTGTGTTCCCTGCTCAGAACAGCATCTGTGAGAAATGTTTAATTGCAGATCCTCTGAAGTTTCAATGGCATTAAAACAAAGATGCGTTTCCTCTAGGGAAGGGTTATTGGCAACAGGAAGAGGGCATAGAAAGTTTGGCTTTTTTCTTCTCAAAGATTTTAGGGGGAAAAGGCCCCCACCCCTTCACTGATGTACAAGGTAACGGTGTGAACAGGTGCCCTGAGAGACCCCATGTGCCCACAGGGGCAGACACAGTAACCCTCTACACTTGTGCACATGCACTGCTGTCACCTTTACTCAGACAACATCTGGAAAGCTCAAGAATGAGTCTGTTCCCTTCCTCTGGGGGCCACCCCAAGGTGTATCCTTGGCTGCTGAACCACTGTTCTGCCCTGGGCCCTGGCAAAAGGGCTGAAACATAGTAGGTGTTCCATGCACCTATCAGTGTCACACTTCCCTATACATGATAGGAGAGCAGAAACAGACCATGGCCCTGAGCTCCAGACACACATGGAGAACTACCTTCTAGATGTCAGCTTGGCTGTCTAACAACCAGTGTCACAGTCCAGCTCTTGTTAGATACAAGTCTGGCTCACTCCTTCCACCACGTTCTGACACCCCCCACCCTGAGCCAGCCACTGTCCCCTCTCCCTTGGATGACTCAGCTGCCTTCCCAAGGGCTTCACCTCCTGCCCTCATGCCCCTAGTCAGTCTGCTCCACCCCACAGCCTGAGGGGTCCCTTTATCATGTAAGTTCAGTCATGTGGCTCCTCTGATTCCTTCAAAGGCAGAGGCAGTTGGCCTGTCACCCTTCCACCCTCTTGGCAAGCCCTCCTGCCATCTCATGGCCTGCTCCACCAAACCAGTCCCCTCACTGTTTCTTAAATTGGGACCAACCTCCTTCCCACCACAGGACCTTTGCACTGGTCATCACTCCTTTCTGGAGGACTCTTTACTGAGGTTCTTTTTGCCTAACTACCTCCTCTTCATTCACTCCCTCACCCACTCTCACAGTACTCATCTGATCCCCTTC
Source organism: Loris lydekkerianus (assembly GCA_963574355.1). Taxonomy (NCBI): domain Eukaryota; kingdom Metazoa; phylum Chordata; class Mammalia; order Primates; family Lorisidae; genus Loris; species Loris lydekkerianus. The sequence goes on along the minus strand of CAUYPK010067309.1, from coordinate 12,531 downwards.
TTTCTGATGGGAGGACTGTGAGCAAAAAAGCTATTCTCCAATCCTCCCTTGATGAGAAGCAAGCTCTCAGCTATGCAGCTCTGAACAAGCTGAGGGACAGAGTCTCAATGTGTAGAGGGTTATGCGTGTAGAGGGTATATGTGTGTGCATGCACGCGTGCATGTATGTGTGTGGGGAGCGGACCACATGGAAGGGAAGGGGAGGAGAAAACAGGGGTAGAAAAGGAGCACGAGGCCCAGTGACTATAGTTCAAGCAGCTTGGGTGCCAGCCGCATACACCAGAGCTGGTGGGTTCGAGCCCAGCTTAGGCCTGCCAAACAACAATGACTACTACAACCAAAAAATAGCTGGGCATTGTGGCAGGTGCCTGTAGTCCCAGCTACTTGGGAGGCTGAGGCAAGAGAATCACATAAGCCCAGGAGTTTGAGATTGCTGTGAGCTATGACACCACAGCACTCTACCAAAGGCAACATAGTGAGAGTCTGTCGCCCCCCCCCCAAAAAAAAAAAAAAAAAAAAAAAGGAGCAGAATCTCTTCTTTGCCTGGAAAATCATGGGGATTGTGCAGCTAGACACAACCTAGATATCTAACACATCTTTTCTGGACCCCTTCTGGCTGTCAGAGTCTAGAACTTTCTAAGGAGCCTATGTCCACCATATTGAGATGGGGAGACTGAGGCACTGAGGAGTGACATTTGTTCCCAAGATCACATGGCCAGTCAGTCCTAGCAGAGCTGGGAAACTAAAACTCTTTCCAGCAACCCCAGGCTATACCCTATTCCAGGAAAATCCCAACTCCCCTCCCACCCTCTGCTCCAGACACTGGGCTCAGGATTACTGTTGGCCGGGGGCCCCGCCTGTCTCAGCACAAGTCCATCACTGAGCTCTTAGGGGTGGGGGGAGGCTAAGACAGAAACTTTCTGAGAGCCTCTGGTTCTGCTGAACCCACCCAAAGGCTAGCTCTGCTCTGTGGGGGTTCCTTCAAGGTCCCCACAATGTCAGGGTGCCTTGAGACTAGACAGAGTAGGGGAAAGGAGGACCATTCCCCAGGTGCCCAGCAAGATTGGCTACTGGGCCCCCAACCAGGGAAAGGAAGGGAGGACAAGCCTCCACAGGAACTGGGGTGCTCTCAGCTCCCAGGGTAGGTAGGAGTGGGGTCCTCCCTCCTTCAGGCTGGCTGTGCCAGAGAAACCTGGGAGCAGGCCTTCCCCACCCCCAGCTCAGCTAATGGGAACCAGATGGCAGGATGTTTAGTCAGTGCCTGGGGAGCAGCACAAACAGGGGAAATGGGTAGGGGGCCAGTATTCCAGAATCATCCCCAGGCAGGGGGAGGGGCTCCCATGGCAGTCATCTCAAGGGGCTCAGGCACTAGGCCCACCTCAGACAGGGTCCTACTACCCTGTTCAGGAGGCCTGGCCTCTGGTGTGGTGATGTGGGTGAGCCCCACCTCTTTCTTTTCCTTCCCTGTAGAATGGGGGGCTGGTTGTGCTCAGTCTTCCAGGATTCCTGGCAAGCCTGCCTTGGTATCAGGACGTCACCCTCAGGCCTCCCGCACCTAAGTCCTCCCCTCCCCTGACTTCAGCAGCATCCCCCTCCCTCACCCCAGCACTGTGCCTTGGACTCCTGTGTCACCCACGGGACACACACAGGACACACAGGCAAACATTGGCCTTATCCCTGGCTCCCAGGAGTTTGCTCACTCCCCAGACAGTCCCTGGCTCTGGTCTGTATGTGGCATAGTCCCAAATTCAGGTCATAAACCAGAGACCTGGACAGAGGAGGAGGGGTGAGGGGGTGATGGCGGACCAGTTGTGACCCTTATGGGACTATCAGCTGTAGCCAAGGCTTCTTGAAGGCAGCAGCTCTCCTGTCTGCCCCCCAGCTGTACTCTACATGCTCATGGGACTCAGGCTGCTCCCATGTAGGTGGGCAAACATTGAGAAGCCAAGGAAGAGCTACTGGGGCTCCCCCACATGCCCACCCACCCCCACATCTCTGCCAGCTCTCACATAGTGCTCCTTGCCCTGGGAAAAAGACTTGGACATGCAGATGGAGGCAGGGGGCTCTTTCCCAACGACCCTTCCTACTCTTCCAGCCCCTGTTTCTCCTCCACTGTTTTCCCCCTCTGTCCGCCCAAGCCTTGCCCACAATTAACTCATTTTTAAAGATAGCTTCCAAACATAAGTCAATGCTGGACAGAGCTGTAGGAAAAGCTTCCTCAATGCTGGCCCTGAGCAGCGGGCCGTGCGGTGAGATCAGTGCTCACCAGCCCCTGCTGCCCGGCCGCCCACAGCTCCAAGCCCCAGCTATGGGGCTAGGAGTGCCAAGACACCCCTTCATCTTTGCTCCTTGCTCCACCACCCAGCAGCCCTCCTTGGGCCCAGCCTCCTTGCCTCCTCATGTGACCCCCAACCAAGAGGGATGTGAGACTCAGGGCTGTCTGGGACATTGGACTCTTGGACAAGAAGTCTGGGGAATCTGAGGTGGGCTTGCCCAATGTAGAGCGTAGCAACGTCCTGTCTCCCATTCCACAGAGGAGGGGGTGGAGGCCTTGGCATTGGTGTCCACAGCAGAAGCCCAGAGGCCAAACAGGTTCCATAAGGGCTGGACCCATTATTGCACAGGCAGCCCTGGCAACTGCCCCTCTCCCAGGGACTCAGGAGGCCCAGCCCTCCCTCCCTCCCCACCGTGGAGGTAGAGCCTGGCAGCCTGGCGGCCAGCTTGCTGCACAGTGGGCCCCACAGGTCCATGTTGTGTGGAGACAGAAGCCCATTCATGGGGCTGTTGGGCCTGGGCCAGCAGAGAGCAAAAGCAGGCCTTACAGAAGGACAGCAAGGGTGCCTGGGTCTGGGGAGAGCAGGGCATGATGGAGGAAGTCAGGGAAGGCCTAGGAGGTGTTTGTTTGGCAGAAGGGGGGCCTTCCTCGGGAAGAACCAGGTTGGGCAAGGGAGGCTCTGAGCGCTTCAGCAGCCAGGGCCACCAGCTCAGGGAGCAAGACTGTCTCGTGCCATCCCACCATCATACTGTGCCCATGTGCCACATCCCGCCATGGCCACCACTATGCCTCTCCCAGCTCTTCTTCCCCTCCACCAGCCTGCAGGGCCTGCCCACAGTGGCCATGAAGAGTGTGCTGCTCCCCCTCCTGGCTCTGTGGGTGGGTGCTGCTCTAGAAAGACCCTGGCCAAGTCTATGGGCTTGCCCCCACTGCCACTGCTGCTGCTGAGGAGCCCACCAGGGTCCCCCAGTGGTGAGTAGCTGGCACCAGCTGTAGAAGCACACCTGAAGCTGCCCACCCGGCACCTATTTTGGGTGCCCAGGCAGATTGGGTGGGGCCCCTGGCCCTCAGGGAGTCCTCCCTACAAGGCAAGTGGGGTTACAGACTCTGGGTGGCCTCATGCCCAGTGCCTAGGATGGGGGAAGGGCCAGGGAGAGCTGAAAGAAAGCCTCCCGGGACAGGGAGAATCTTGAGAGGATGGAAGCACAGGGCCTGGTGTGGGGGTGAGGTAGCTGTAAGACAGGAGATCAAGGGGCCCCAAGACAAGGGCTATGTGTGTGGCCTTTGCCCCACAGGCCAGTGATTGCAGCCGTACTTGGTGGCCCCATCATAGACCTGGAAATAGGACAGGAAAGACCAGTAGGGTGGGTCCAGGACCCCATCCCCTACAGACACATTAGTGTCCCTTGGTTGCTGGGCTGTAGGGACAGAAGAAGCCTGTGATCAGTGCTGGTTGAGGAAGCGTCACTGTGCAGTGGAGGGAAGGACCTGGGGGTTATCACCCTTCTTTCAAAGTGGCTGCTGGCCCCTCAAGGGTGGCCTCTGGGTTTGCCTGGTACCCAACAAACCCCACTTCCCAGAAGGCACTAAAAGCAAACTTTGCCAAGTAGCAGCAGCCCAGAGGCACACCTGAGGCCCTTGCTCACCACTGGGAATGGTGCCAAGAGGGTGCTGGGACAATGGCCTGTCCCTGTCCCTCAGACACATGGAGGCAAGTGAGGGAAGGCAGGACCAAGGTCCCTTCAGCAGGCCTAGGCCCGAGGGCCCAGAGCTACTGAAGCTGTCCTAGGTCCAGCCCCCTGTGAGCCAGGGTCTTGCCTGTGCCTTGTCCCAAGGGCCTAGAGAGGCCCAACAGTGAAGAGCTGCCCAGTTCTGAGAGGCAGGTAGGGGGACAAGGCTGGGGCCACTGACCTGCTTATGGTACTGGGAGTGCTCTGCTGTCTCTTCAATGTACCCAGGAGGGAAGGAAAAGGCAGGGGTAGGCCTGGGTTAAGAGGAGAAGAGTGGCGGGCCTAGTAGCTGATGCCCCACTTGAGGGGAAGAGAACAAGGCCTCTCAGCCATGTGGAGGTCCCAGCCCCACAGCTCACACTGCCTCCTTCTGCAGCTCAGGTGCACCCTATCCCTTGGAATGGCAACCTGAACACATCTGAGGATGGGCAGCTAGACTAGACACAGGCTCTGCCCACTCAGCACCTTGCCCTCAGCTTGAAGGCACCTGCTGTGCCCAGGCTTGCCTCCAAGGAAGGAGTCACCCCAGCAGCCCTGGAGCAGGAGCAAGCTCAGCCCCAGGCCACAGCTGCTGCAGGAGCTGGGCAGGGAAGCCCAGGCTCTTGCAGGACAGCAGGGCCCCTCAAGCTAAAGAAGGGACAGTGGCCACTGAGGAGGGCCAAGGAAGGAAGGCAACAGGCTAGGAAGACAGGAGAAGGGGCCCAAAGCCTAGGAGGTCCCCCAAAGGTAAGGAGTGACTTGTACAGGAAACCTCCAGCTGGGGATAATGGGACCATAAGAGTGTTCAAAGCAGCGAAGCCTTTGTCCAACCTCCACCAATCACACCAGTGTCACCAGCCTCTCAGATACTGCCCCAGTCTCAATATGCCCAAGACAAGTACCCTCTTGTGTGGGGCAGGAGGGGAACCCTTGAAAGGCTTGTCCCTTCTCCAACCTCAGAGCCCCCATTTGGATATGAGGGAAGGGGTCCCAGTGACCTGCTGTTCTAGCCTGGGCTGGTCACGACACTGGCAGGTCCTCAGCAGTTTCTGCTGCTGGTGATCATGCTGGGGCTCTCTCTCTTCCTCCAGGAGCCAGCCAACCTGCAATCGGAGCTGGGGACCTGGAGCCAACAGAAGGATCACAGCAGAGACTGGGATGGTGGCAGCAGCACCTCATAGACCACTGGCCATGGGCAGAAAAGGCCTGGAAGCAGACGAGGGCACTGGTAGAGCTTGTGGACCTGGACACTATGGGGCAAGTTGGGACTTCCTGCCAGCCTCATGCCTGCTGGCCCAGGCAGCTGTCACCTGTAGCAACTCTAAGATGAAGCACATACCTCCCTGGCTGACCTTGGCCTGACTACACTCTACCTGGCAGGTGGGTAGCCTCTCTCCCCTAGCAGCCACCCCTGCAGCAGGGGCGAGGAGGCTGCATATCTGGGCTCTTATCCGGGGTCCTCCTCTCCTGGGCCCTGGTTGACAGTAAGATTATACCCCGACCTGGGGCAGAAAAGCCAGCTCCTTTGAGCCTGTGTGTGGGAGGTGCAGAGGGGCATGGAAGATGCCACCCCACGTGTGCACAGAAAATGAAAGAGCCAAGATTCCAGCCCACACAAAGTAGCTGGATCTGAGCAAGAACAAACTGGAAGCCTGGGGCCTATGCCTCCTGCCTTCAAGGTGTGCCGTGGCCCCCATACCCACTCCCTGGGGGGCCTGGACTAGAAGGGGGACTGCCAGGTTCCAGACTGCCCAAGGCGTCCATAGCTCTGCATCAGTCCCCAGGGTGGCACTGTTTGGGGTGAGGCCTTGGGGAGGCACAGTGGTGAGAACCAGCGTGGCAAGCTTCTAGCATTTGGGGTAACAGGAGCAGGGATAGCATCACAGGGCCCCACAGAGTACACAGAAACCCCCAGCCAGGCCTGCTTAAATGGGAACAGGGAAGCTACAGTAATATAGGGGCCCATCAGCCAGGGTGGGCTCAAGGCCATGGCCAGAAAGGAATCAAGCCTGCCTCTGTCCCCTCCCCCAGAATCTGACACAGCTGAAGCAGCTGAACCTGGATGGGAACGCACTGTCCACAGTCCCAGCCCTGCCGGCCACCCCGCAGGAGCTCTAACTCAACTACACCTCCTGCAGAGACTGCAGCCCAGCAGCTTCCAGGGTACACTGGCTCCAGGGACAGGGCACCCAGGAGGCTGAGGAAAGGCGCAGGGGAGGGGAGGGCAACCCATTGGGAGGCATGCTGGTCTCTAGGGGCAGACATGGGTTCTGGAGCTTCTATGAGGAGCTTGCAACAGCTATGGGGCCCCTCTGCCTACCCTGCAGGGCTCAGCCATCTGTTCACTCTGGAGGTGGAAGGGAACCAGCTACAAGACAAGGACATCTTCCCCCATCTTCCAGACCCTCTGCAGCTTCCTGCACTTGAGGACGGACTGAAACTGGCTGCAGGCCATCCCACCCGGCCTGCCACCCCCATGCAGGTGAGCCAGGAGCCCCAGGCTGGGGAGGCAGCATCTTTATACCCAAATGACCAGAGCATCTGCCAAGGGCACAGGGGACTCACGGGCTTCAGAGCCAGTGGGCCTCTCCTCAGTCTGACCTACCCTTCCTCCCAGAAGCCCAGAGTCAGACCTACTGAACTGTTCTGGACTCACCAGGTGGCCCTGAGTCAGGCCCATACCCTCTGTGGCCACAAAGTCCCCTGAAAAGTCCGCCCCTGCTCAGCAGTGTTCTCTGGGACTATGTCTTGGCTGGCTCTAAGAAGCCATGGCACAGCTAGCAGATGCACCCACATGGCCACAGGCCTGAGAGTTCTAGAGATAGTGGCACCTGAGTCACACAAATTGGGCTGGGTAGAAGGGGGCCATGCTTGCAGAGAATAGGAACACACAGAGCCAGAACTCTTGCCCTGACCCCTGACCTAGGAGCTGCACCTGGGCACCAAACTCATGGAGGACATGTTAAAGCACAGTCACAAGTCTCCCCATGCTGGTGTTTAGCCTCAACAGGCTTCAGGAGGACGGCTGGCACCTGGCACCTCGACCCATCTCCTGTGAGTGTCCTGCCCCAGTGTGGCTTCACCTCCATGGGTGCACAGAGGCCAGAGAGGGCAGGTCCCAGAGAAACCCAGAGAGCTGGCAGAGAAGGCAAAGAGGGCCAGGAGAAGCAGGGGCTCCTGGGGGAGAACTTGTTGCTTGGGCCTGGTCTCAGGTGGGTCAATTGGGTCATCTCCTCACCAAGTTCCAGTGCTCAGGTTGGCCTGGGCCCGCAGTTACCACCTGCTCCTCCAAGCTATTGCCAGCTTCCAAGTCCTTCCCTCTGTCCCTCCCAACCAGAATAATCCCCCTCTCCACCCATGTGTAGCCCTGCCCTGCTGCCTTCAGGATACTTACCTAGGAGGTGCTATGGTCTGGATGGGGGCAGCTATCTTAGTGCCAAGTTTCATTAAGAGGTGACAGAGGCAGGAAGTGGCACAGACAGGCTGGGGGAATGGGGACAAGAAGTGTACAAGTGTTGGAGCTATTATCACAAAGCACCAAACGCTGAGTATCTTCAAACAGAAATGTAATCTGTCACCATCTGGAGACCAAACATCTGAAATCTAGGTGTCACCAGGACTTTGCTCGCACAGGAAGCTCTAGGAGAGGACCTTCTCTTGCTCTTCCAGCTTCTGCGGCCCAAGTTGCTCCTGGGCCTATGGCCACATCACCACAATCTCTGCTCCATCTCCGCATGGCCTCCACCACCACATGTCTCCTCCGTCTCCTCTTCTGTGTCTCAGAAGGACACCTGTCATTGGGTTAGGGGCCACGGGTAATCCAGGATGAGCTCATCTTAACATCCTTCCTTGCATTACATCTTCAAAGACCCTTTGGCCAAATAAGGCCCGACTCACAGGCTCTGGGTGAACGTGTTTTGGGGAGGCACCACTTACCTTGCCATTAGAAGGGTCAAGGATTACCCCCCAGATCTGGTTTGGACAGAAAGCTGGGTGCTGGCATTCACAGGCCTCTGTCTCAGTGACAAGAAGCTGCAAGGTTGTGAAAGTCAGGCTGAGGAGTTAGGACACGATCCTGGGAACAGTGGGGAGGATGGAGGAGGCCTGGTGCCAGGCCACAGGCTGAGGAGGGTCTGATGCCCATGAAGGCAGGGTGGAACCACAGTGGAGAGGGGAGTTGGGGGTCAACAGGCAGTATGGCCTGCCATTCCAGGCCCAGAGCCTCCCGCCCTGCATCCTCAGGTTCCAGGAAAAAGTTACCAGGAGGTTTGGGTTTAATTATTCCTTTTTCCTCTCCCCCTCTTGCCAAAGGGGCAAAGGAAAGCAGACAGCAGTCTGGGAGGGGCCACACACCCGGGGCCTGGGCAGGGGGCTGGCAGCCAGTCAAGCCAGCCAGCTCAGCCCCTGCCTCTCCTCAATTCCAGTGCCCACCTCCTCTCTGGCAAGTGGGATGGGAAGGCACTGCTGGCTCTGCAGGGTCTAGAGTACAGGAGCAGCCCAAAGGGCTGACCCCATCCACCAGGCTGGGTGTCACTGAGAGAAGTCATTTTCCCTGTTCTGACCCATTCTTGGAGTATCACCAAGGGGCCCACCATGAAGTGGCCAGGGCCTCACAGAAACCTTGTAGAAGATAGTAGCATGAACTTTGTCATCAGGCTCCCTGCCTGGCATGGGACCTGGCCTCCCTGCATGCCACTGCACAGCCGTGTGACCACTCAGGGGCCCCAACTAGCTCTCTGGGTCTTATTTTTCTCTCTCAGCCTGTATGGCTTCTGCAGGTCTGACGGAAGAATGGGTGAGGCAGGGAGAGGACAAAAGGAGAGTATCAGGAACAAAAGGAAAGGGCGGGGAGGCTGAGAGCTTTTCCTCAGTTTTTAGGCACCTCCATATATGCCTCCCCTTTCAGGTGCCTGGATTAGGAGCTCATGGTGCCCAGTGACAAGCAAAGAGGGAGGGAAAGGAGTAGGAGAAAGGCCCATTGGTCTCCACACCAAGGGCTGGCATTGCTGGCCTGCAGAGAGTAACAAAGCCCTCCAGCTCCCCTCTTCCTGAGCCATGGGGAAAGGGAGGACACAGAACTCACACCAGGCATGGCCTAACTGGTGTGTGAGCACCAGTTGTTGAGAGTTGCAAGTCACAGATGCCAGCTAGGAGTGAATGCCCATTCTCCCAACCTGATTTGGGATTCCCACCTCTGGACTCCCTTCCAGCTGTTTCTGTGGTCCCAGCCAGACGCTGGGCACTGTAGCCATCAGCTCCCTCTGTACCTGTATGCCCCACCACAGGAAGCTGGAGACCCTTGACCTGTCTCATAATTGGCTGATGCACTTGCCACCCTTCCTGCTATGCAGTCTGAAGCACCTGACACTACACCACAACTACATCAAGCACACATCCCCAGCTACATGTTCATGCACATGGAGCTAGGCCTGGAGTTTCTGCAGCTCTCTCACAATAGGCTGCATGCTGATGGCATCCACGACGTGTCCTTCTTGGGCCTGCATGCCTCCCTGGTTGAGCTTCTCCTGGACCAAAACCAGCTGTAGGCCATCCCACACAGCCTCCTGGGCCTCAAGGTACTGCAGATGTTGTCCCTGAGCCACAATGAGATCAGGTAGGGCCATGCCCATCTTCTGTCCCTGCCCTCCCTGCCACCAGCTAGGGGAAACTAGGGCCTGCAGACCTCAGAGGCCTGGGCAGGAATGGAAGGCCATTCTTCCTCCCCCACTCCATGCATCCCCCCATCTTGGTTGCCATGATGGAGCCTGTGAACTGTGGCTAGTGGGCCTAGGAAGCCTGAGCAGGATTGGGCGACAGGGCTGGAGCTGGGGTCCTGGTGCTGTACCTCAAGTTGGGAAGGGCCAGGATGCCACAGCAGCATCAGAGACCTGGACCTCCTTCCCAGTTCTGGCCTCTAACTTTGTCTTACTGCTCTTCTCACACACCACAGGCTCTTTGCCTCTTCTTATGTGATGACTCCCTCTTCTTTTGGAGATCTTATGTCCCCTGTTATGCTCTGCCACCCTCTTCACACACATGTGCCCCTGAATTCCATCTGTGACACACATGGATTCCAGGTTCCCAGGATTACAACCTCATCTCCACACACCTGGAGAACAACCTCATTGACTGGTGTCACATCCCACCCACAGCCTTTTCTTGCACCTGGGCCTACCAAAATGTGGTCCTCCAGCCCAAGCAGGGAAAGGAGAGGGCTCCTAGCCTACCCTGCCCACCTTCCTCCAACATACTCACTACTTACAGAGGGATGGGAGTCAGGCCTAGCTGTACTTGATCTTTGCACCATTGGGAGAAAGATCAAGAAGGCCTGTGCTGCTTTGGCTGTGTCTGCTTCCCATTGACTGATGACATACCTTAACTTAGGAAGTGGTGGGGGCAATGGGAGTGGAGGGGAGTGGTGGCAGCACTGGTATGTGCTTGAACATAATAAATTTACCTCATGCTTTGTTTCCAACTTGGGCCTGGCAGAATGGCTCCCGCAAGGAAGGGTGGAAAGAAGAAGGGCCATTCTGCCATCAATATGGTGGTGACTCGAGAATACACCATCAACATTCACAAGTGCATCCACGGAGTGGGTTACAAAAAGTGGCCCGCTCAGGCACTCAAAGAGATCTGTAAATTTGCCATGAAAGAGATGGGGACTTCCAGATGTGTGCATTGATACCAGGCTCCACAAAGCTGTCTGGGCCAAAGGCATAAGGAATGTCCCATACAGTATCCACATACAGTTTTCCAGAAAATGTAATGAAGATTCACCAAACAAGCTCTATACTTTGGTTACCTATGTACTTGTTACCACTTTCAAAAGTCTATAAGATAATTCCAATCCAAGATGGCGGCCGAGTAACAGCCTCCCTGCAACAGGGCATGGTGAGTCTGGGGAGATAAGACTCCAGGCATCTCTGGCTGGTGGTATCTGCCTATAATCATCCCTCTGAGGATACAGGGAGTCAGCAAGGGACTTCTGGACCCCAAGAGGAGGACAAAAACAGTGGAAAACTGGCAAGTGGTTGCATGTGTCTGATCGACCTAATCCCGCCAGCAGCCATAAGTACAAGCAGCAGTGAGACTGCAAACCAGAAAGGCCTTACCTATGAACTATTTTGGTGTTTTTGGACTTGGCACTCAGTTGAACTGCCTTTGGGGAAAACTTGAGCGGGAGTGCGGAGAACTTTGAGCATTGTCTAGGGCCCCAGACTGAGCTGCTGAGCTGGACGGGGCTAATAGTATTCGGCTGTGGGCATCAGAGAGCCATTGTGAGAGAACTGCCCCAGCAAGATCTGCCCTCAGGGTCGCAGAGCAAGGATCAGGCAGGAGCTAATAACCTAGTGACGGAATAGCCTAAAGGTGGACTGAACTGCCTTACAGCCTCAACCCTCAGGGACAGAGTGAGACCACTTTTGGCACACTGGAGCCTCGGGCTATTGCCCTGGGTAGAGTGCCGTGGCATCACAGCTTATAGCAACCTCAAACTCCTGGGCTTGGCTCCGCCCACACCGCCATAAGAGCTGTGCCACGACCCCTGACCTGCGACCTGCAACCTGCGCCCGCCAGGCCTCCGCATGCCCTGACCAGGAACTACAGGAGTTGCGCAACCCTGCATCCTCTCTCCTGTGTCCTCCCTGCCTCTACACTGGCCCGCTCGTCTGGCCAGGAACTCTGGTAGCCGCGTGCCCTCTTGAGCCCTCCCTGTCTCTGCGCAGAGCCCTTCTCCTGGCCAGAGACTGCTGTAGCCTTGGGCTCTCTGTGCCAAAGTCACTGGGCACCAGGCACTCCAGGAACCATGTGCAACACCTCCTGCCCTGTTGCTGGATCCGGGTGTGTCACACACCGGAGCTGCTTCCACAACCAGAACTCCCTGGTGGGGCAGCCCCAGAGGAACTACACAGGGCCACTCCCTACAAAGATCCAGCAACAATAGAGTGATCCCACTGGGATCTAATCTTGGAGGTATACCTCCCCAACTCTGAAGACAGCCAGAGGCAACGGTGAAAAACAGGCATGAGGTGAAATCAATGGAAAAACTCTGGCAATATGAATAATCAGAGTAGATCAACTCCCCAAGGAGCACTGGGGCAGACACAGCACAAGACTCCATGCACAAACAAATAGCTCAGATGTCAGGAATCAAATTCAGAATCTGAATAGCAAATAAGATCGAATTAGAATTTCAAGCAGAAACCAAAAGATATCTCAAGAATTAAACGAATTCAAGACCAAATGACCAAAGAATTTGACACATTGAGACAAGAAGTTGTAGCCCTCAAAGATCTGAGAAACACAGTGGAATCCCTCAGTAACAGAATGGAGCAAGCAGAAGAAAGGATTTCTGACATTGAAAACAAAGCTTTCGAACATTCTCAAACTCTCAAAGAGGAAGAGAAATGGAGGGCAAAATAAGATCACTCTCTCAGAGAGCTGTGGGATAATGTGAAGAAAACCAATATTCGTCTTATAGGAATCCCAAAAGCGACAAAGTGGCTTCACAAGGCACAGAGTCTCTTCTCCATGAGATTATGAAGGAGAA
>CAUYPK010067306.1:0-15264 GCA_963574355.1 Loris lydekkerianus | reverse complement strand
AGTCAAGGGTTGGAAGACAATTTTTCAGGCAAATGGAATTCAGAAGAAAAGAGGAGTTGCAATCTTATTTTCAGATACATGTGGATTTAAAGCAACTAAAGTCAAAACAGACAAAGATGGTCACTTTATATTGGTCAAGGGAAAAATACAACAAGAAGACATATCTACAGCTATTTGCAGACTGTTTCTTCTGCGACTGACTCCCGTAAAGGGCTCTGGCTGGGTGTCTCAGGGGAACTAGAGCTTGTTTCTTCTGGAGATCATTAAGCCAACAGAGTGGAGACTAGCCTCCTCTGATGGTAACTGGCCTGAGCTCCAACACCATGTTTTCTGTCTGAGTCCACATCTGGGCAGAACTGGGTACCACCTTCCTGGGCCTGCCATCAGGGGACCCTGTCCACAAGGTCAGGCTGGCTCTTGGGAGGGTAGTGAGGGTGTAGGAGGGTTCCTGGCTATCTGGCCTGTAGCATTGCATTTTGCCTGGTCTTTGGAAAGGCTGAGGCTCATTGGTGGGATTTTTCAGCATCTGGGGTCCTGGACAGCTCCTGCATTAGGCCAGGGATATTGGTTGCAAGCAACAGAAACTGATAGTGATGGTCTGAAAAAAAAAAATTACTAATTGTAGGGAAGGAACCTGAGGCTTCACTGATTTAACCAGAGGCAGATGGACCAGAACTGTGGGGATTGTCTGCTGCAGCTGTTGTTGCTACAGCTTTCGAACATTTGTCCCCCTTTGCATTACTAGCTCCAAATGGAAAGTTCTGGAAAAGAACACCTAACTTGAATAACTTAGCTCATGCAATGTGCTCAGGTGAAACAGGGTGGTAAGTTGGGGAGGATCAGGAGCTCCAGTTGGTGTAGAGGTTGCTGGTAGAATTCTGCATTCAACAACATTAGACACAGGGCAATTTCCTCAAAATGGGAGATGGGGCATGGGGATGGCTGAATCCAAGACATTTAGAGGAAAGAAGACAAGTGTCCATCATGATCCTGTCTTCTTGGAGCAAACAAGCTTGCTTGCTTCTTTGTACAGACAGGCCACTGAAAGGCATCATGGAAAGCAGAAAGTATAGGTGTAGCTATGGAGTCAGAGTAAGTTCAAATTCTGGTACCTCATCCACTTGCTTGTGACCTTGGGCAAATACTTTATTGCCCTGGGTTGTAAGTCTTCAACCCACGAAATGGGGATAATTCATCAGTTCTCATATGGTTATTACAAAGACTAAAGGATCATTGAAGAACTGTAGGCTCTGATTCCAAACTCATTTATGAAATATGGGACTTTTTTGGGAAATCACAAGGTTCTTCTGAGCCTTGCTTTCCCATCCACAGAATGGGAGGAGAAAGGAGAACTTGATCTTGGGAGTCAATCAGACTTGATTTTGATCCCAATGTTGCTACCTCCCTGCTGTAAGACTCAGGGAACGTTATTTAGTCAAACTTGAAGTAGCTCAGTTCAATGGGCATAGCGCAAGCACAGACACAGAATAGGTCCTATATTGGTTTCCTAGGGATGACATGGCAAGAGGACTGGCTTAAACAACAGAAATTTATGATCTCTCAGAGTTCTGGAGGCTAGAAGCCTGAGACCGAGGTGTCACCATGATTGGTTTCCCATGAGGAATGTGGGGGAGTCTGTTGCACACCTCTCTCTTAGCTCTTGGTGGTTTGCTCGCAGTCTTTGGCCTTCCTTGGCGGGTAGATACCAGGCCTGACAATTAAGCTGGCAAACTTATCCTGGAGAAAGTGCTACATACCTCATTGCTGAATATTACTATGGTCACCTTCATGGTACTCACCTTGGGAAGCTATGCACTGACGCCAGTGCCTCATCCACCCCTCAAAGCAATTTTGGAAATCTTTTTCTGGAATGACCATCCTACGAAGTCTGACAATTAAGTTGGGGAACTCGTGCTAGAAAATGTGCTACATATCTCATTGCTGAATATCACTATGGTCACCAGATGGCCAAGTGGGGTCCATTGTAGAGGACTATGGTGATTTTCAGCAGTGAGGTTGTAGCACTTTGTCTAGGATGAGTTTGTGAACTTAATCGTCACACCTCATACATCACCCTGATTTCTACCTTCACTTTCTCACGTCATTTTCCCTGGGTGTCTTCATACCATCTTCCTTCCCTACACGTCTGTCTGTGTCATTGTCCCTTTTTATAAGGACACAGGCTAATGGCCTCATTTTAACTTGATCACCTCTATAAAAATGCTGTTTTCAAATAAGGTCACATTTTGAGGTACTGGGGGTTAGGACATATCTTTTTTAGGGGGGCATAGATCAACCCATAACCAGTGTTTGGCATCTGTTAGTTTTCCTTCCTCCTCAAATAGGATTGAATGCCCTGCTCAGTACCTGGCACAGAGCAGAACCTCCATAAATATTTCTTGAATAAATGGAGTTTTGAATTCTTCAGAGAGTTCTCTACTAACCCCAGAGGTATGTCCCCTCCCCTTTAGAAAAGTGATTTCCAGATACTCAGTCGAAAATACGAAGTTCATAAGAGCTGCTTCAAGCAGATTCAAGAGCTTGGATCTGATTTCTCTTTTTAATGCGCTCTGTGCTGTTCCCATAGCTGGAAAAATTGCAGAAAAGTCCTTCATTCCTAGAAATACTTTGCTTTGCCACAAAAGATTTAACTGTTTTAGCAAAGGCTGAGAAGGCACCTTCAGTCATTTGAAAAGAGGTTCTGAACAATGAACAGAGAGCCCCTGCCATAAATCAGGGCTATGAGGTGAGGGAAGGAAGGGCTGGGGAGATGGGACAGGTGCACATCCATAACCCTCTGCCCCAGGCAGCCACTAAATCAGGAAGCTGTAACCAAACAAGAAAATTCCAGCTCTTCTTGGAGCAGGGACCCCCATACCTTAAGCACTTATGATGTACCTGTAATGTTGCATCCTGGACGGCAAATTGACTCAGAGCCCAAACTCCGGAAAGACTCCTGGAGTCTACTCTTGACCCTGCCACTGCCTCACTGTGTGATTTTGGGAAAGTTACTTGACCTCTCTGTGCCTCAGGGTTCTTACAGATAACTTGGAAGTAATGATAGTACCTACCTTTTAGCGCATGTGATAATATATGCAATACACTTTGCCGATGTATTCAAATAATGTCAGCCATAATTGTTATTATTATGCATGATTAAGGAGGCCACTGAAGCCACCAAGGCTGATAATAGAAGAGGCAAATTCTAGACTTCAGGTTTGAATAAATGAGTCTGTTCTCATCCTTCCTGTTAGGGATTTCTAGAACTCAACCTGTCTTCCCCCTTCTCTACTTCCTCATGATTCTAAGTGCTTAGCCATAGATTATTTCACCAATTCCTCCCGAAACCCTCTGAAATATGTGTAGTAACCTCTGTTTCACATGTAAAGAACCCAAGACTCAGACACGGTGACTTGGAAGTGGTGAAGCTGGAGTTCAAGCCAGGTATGTCTGACTCCAGGGATGCTGAAGAGGGAGGTGCATTTAATAGAGGTGAAGTTTGGCTTACCTTACAAATCCCCTTCATCCTTATGCACAGATTCCCCACTCAGCTTACCCTGAACAATGCTCCCCACTCTACACTGGCTTCTGCACCTATCATCAATGCTGACCCTCTGCTGGCTGTCACCCTGAACAGGCTCGAAGGAACCCATTCCCCCGACAAGGTCAATGATTAATGATGAAGGCGGACATTGGTCCGGACACGGGAATCTCATCCAGTAGCACCTTGGATCTCATCCATTGGTCTGGACATGGGACTCTTATCCAGTAGCACCTTGGATCTTCCCGGAGGCCCTGGGAGGGGTGTGCCACCCTTCCCCCATTTTAATGGTGAGCAAACTAAAGCTCAGAGAAGTTCTGTAACTTCCTCCTGTCATACACTGGGTCAGAGCTTGGCTTTGGGTCCCAAGCTGGCTCTCTGGTTTCTTCTGCTCACATCCTTTTACAGATCTACAGTTTCCTCTGCTCCTTTCTGGATGGTCTGGGCTGACACTAGCCTCTGGGGCTCTCTGTTCCCACATCACTAGGGTAAGAAGATGGTCAGGACCAGGTAGGCTTCCAAGCAGGGGGAAATTGCAGTGTCAGAACACTTTTGCCCAGGGATGGAGGGCACATTTGTGGGGGGCCCATTGCATGCCAGGAATGATGACAAGAGATTCACTATTGTAGGGACCTTTCTGATTTTTACAGTTAGGTTCAGGGAAGTAAAATGTCCTGCTTAAGGGCAAGGAAGGGGCAGGTCTGGGCCTCCAATGTTCCAGCTGGCTTAGCTCCCTGCAGAGAGGCTGGGGCTGAGTGACAAATGTCTACAGGAGAGCTGTCCCATTTTATCATTCTCTTTTCTTTCCCATAGGTGATAGGGTCTGGAATTCTCTGGCCTCTCTGAACACTTGACTGCTGGAACTTGGGAGCTCTTGCTGTTTCATTCTCCGAGGAATTCCTGCCAAGCCCACATGTGGTGAGCAGTCTTCTGGGTGTTTGGAGCTGCACACGCAAGAGGCAGGTGATGAGGCAGAAAGAGCCTGGGGTTAATTCCTTGTGGGGGCAGGGCTCTGGCTTTGGGTGGCTGCACAACCTTCCCTAGAGGGAATATGACCCATTGTATTCACTTCTTTGATCCTCAGACTCCTCCTAGGTAAAAGAGGGATAACCGTGGTCTCTACCCTATAAGGTTAGTGAAATGTTTAGCACATAGTAAGTGCCAGATAAACACTTACCTGCCATGGTTAGGGTAGCTAATGGTGTTGTCATTAGTAACTAAAACCTTGGTGGAGATTTTGTTCAAGAACTAGAGAGAATGGGAGTGGAGGAGTGAATAGGGAGAGACTGTTCCTTTCCTATCCCACTGGCAGCCATCCTGAACTCCATGTGCCTGAGGCTAGCTCAGGAAATGCCCTGCCATCCTCCCCATTTACTCATCCTTGTGAGACAGGACGTTCTTCAGGCCCACTTGGTCTGGCTTAAAAGTATGGGTCTGTTCGTGCCCACGTACTCACACCCCCCCTCTCAGCACCACCTGTTGCTAAGGCCAAGGGCATGGGTGTCAGAGTTGCCCTGGAAGTACCTTAGAAGAAAAAAAGAAAGCACCCAGATTTTAGGAACAGCTAATTACACACACATAGTTGGATTTCTCTTTGTTTAGGTCTAGAGGGAATATGACCCATTGTTCTGGCCCTGCTGGTGGCCTCAGCCCTAGGGCTTCAGGGTTTTTTGTGAATAATCAGACCACTCCCTCACTTTGGGGAAAAGAAGGCTGAAAGAGGCAAAAGGCTTTTCTTGACAACACGTAACCACTGAGCCAGGGCAACTCCCTACGCTCCAGTTGGCAGAGTTCTCTCGTCCCTCCCTGGCAAAGGCACAGTCACCACGAACAGTGATCAGGCTGTGACTCCCCTCTGCCAGGGGGAGCAGAGAGTGAGAGGGCAGGACAACACACTGGGCCTGAACAGGTTGCAAGTCAGTTTCCCAATTAGAGGCCTCTGGAAGGAAGTAATACGTCACCTGGACCCTCCGCTCCCTTGTTCTCCCAGGCAATCCCCAGAGGCCTGCCCCTGGCAACCTCCAGCAGATGCCTCCCCCACATTAACATGCAGAAATCGTTGGGAGAAGGCGCAAAGACTCCTTTCAATGACTGTGCCTCTCAGGGTGAGGCGGGAGAAGTGGGGTTATTGGTGAAGACCGTTGCATTTATGGGGACTCTTATCTTTATGACAGAACCTCAAATGGGACTTGAGATGCAGTAACAGGGGAAACAACATCTATAAAGATGTGGGTCCAGTGCACTGGGGCTGTGCACTAGATGGGCAGCTGGACCTGCTCCACGTGGAGGGAAGTCCTGGTAACCCCAGGGTCCTTGATAAAGTCAGGGCCTGATGGCCTGGAGCCAGGACTTTTGGTGGGGGTGCTGGGAGCAATTCCACCCTCTCTACCCCTGCCCAACTCTGCGGCTGAATGTGCCCCACCCTCCCAGCAGCATCAGAAGTACGATCCTTTCACCCCACCTTCTCTCCCTCCAACCCTGGGGCAACTGAAGGGCAGACCCAAGCAGCCAGGACATTGGTGAGGTTGGGGTGGGCAGTTCCAGTGGAAGCACAGGAGGACTCCCCTGTGGGCTTCAGCTTCCTAGGAGGGAAAATGCATAACAGCCAGAAATGTGAACAAACGGTCCCAAACACAAGAAACCAAACCAAACCAAAGCAAGAAAATAAAACCAGTTTATATGCATTGCCAAACAAACAAAACGAATAAAAATAAAAAGGAGTCCCAGTTCTATTTGTTCAGCACCAGGGTCAATACTGCAAAACTTTTATCAAGTTAATATAAAGAAAAACTGGGAGCATTGGAAGAAGAGGAACAGGAAGTTTGTGCCTCCTTCCCTACCCTGCAGCGGTTTAACCGTGCCATTTCAAGAGCAGCTGCAAGCCTACTGTCCAGGCACAAGTTCTTGACCCAAGATGGCCATCCTGGCATACAAGTCCAGGTGGCATGTGATTTCCTAAGGGAGCCAGTCTCAGTCAGCCCTTTACCCTATTTGTTGGAGGACAAGAGGGCCCAAGAGGCAAAAGGGGCTGCCTGGTCAGAGTGACTCAGGCAATGGAAGAGATCTGGCTGGGTTTCTGATCTGTGCAAAAGAGAGTCCTGGGGGAGGGCCAGCAGCTGCCCTGACTGGGGTGACAACAGAAGAGGGTGGACATCAGCAGGGCCAGGGCGATGATGAAGACAAGCACCCACCGGATGACGCCCGGGTAGATGAAGGGCACGATGAGGATGATGATCAAGACCAGCAGGAGCAGGTGTACGGCCAGGCGTCGGGCTGCAGCTCGATTGGCACTTACTGCATCCTCCCCGTCTTCTCCTGCCGAGCTGGGGTGCCCTGCTGTGGAGGTGGCAGGATCCGCCAGCCCCTGAGGACAGAGCTGCACTTCCAGGCATGTCTGGGCCAGTCGCCCCACCAGTGCCTCCTGGTCTCGCAGGCTGCAGATGAGGCCCCCCGGGACGGCAGTGACCTTGCGGCACAGTGGGCAGGTGATGGACCAGGTGTTGTCCTGCACGCACAGCAGGAGCTTCAAGCAGATGGCACAGAAGGTGTGCTGGCAGGCCAGCAGCTTGGGTGACCGGGCACAGTTGTAGGGCTCCCGGCACACCAGGCACTCCAGGTCACACTCCTTGGAGCCACGGTGACTCGCAGCGGGGCTGGCAGCTGGGGTGGTGGTGGCAGCTGCGGAGATGGGCTGGAGCTGCCTCAGGCTCTCAGGACAGGCCATTCTGGGCACAGGGGCCGGTGGGATGCGGCTGCTCAGGCCCTGAGCTGGTAGCGCTGGAACTTAGACTGGGACTGACTCTCCTTTTCGCTCTCGCCAGGTACCTGCTGAAAACAGTTCTCTTGCTCTATTCTCTCCCAAGGCTGCCCAGCTTGTTTCTTAGCCTGCAACGCCCCTTCAGTTGTTATTATTTCTTTCCTCGAAACCTAGGGTTAATCAGTAACTCATGGGTCTGGAGACTTTGAATTGCCTGATAGAAGGGCCAAAGGGGGCAGGGCCTGGGGAGTCAGGCCTTTCCTGCTGGGGCCGGGCAACTGACAAGTGCCCGCAGAGCTGTGGCTCACGAGCTCTGAGATGCATCAGGATCCCCCTTGGCTCGGCCCTCTGACCCTTTTAAAAACTCACATTTCCAGACCCAAGCCCAGAGTTAGGATAGGATCAACAAATAAGCACAGTTAGCAAACACTCTCGTGGTTCCAATGGAAGGGATCAGGGGACCCCACTTTGAGAAAGGCTGCGATGGACAGGTCTCAGACAAGACCTTTTGGATGCCAAGATGAGCAGAAGTAAGTTTGTTTATGCTTCGAGCACACTGGCAAGGAGGTGGCCTTATAAAGAAGAGAGAAGTGATGAGAAAAGTATTCTGAGTGGAAAGGACAGAAAGCCCCAGAAAAACAAAACCCAGAATGGCCAATGGGGAGTTATCACCTGCTGCTGCATTCAGTTCCTGACGGTCCCACAGTTGGATTGACAGTCACTGAAGCGTGAGCATCCCTGGCCACTGGTGCCCGGCCGTGCACTGCATGTACCTAGTAACAGGTGTCATTTGTTGTATGCTTGGCATGCCGAGTACCCAACAGCACTCGGAACAGCTGTGGTTTATGTGGGCCTGCTTTGAGCCAAGCCCCGAGCCAGGGGTCCTGGCGCAGCCCCGAACAGAAGGCCTGGAGGCGATGGCAGGGTGTGGTCAGCGTAGGCCTGCTGGCTGCCTGCCAAGGGGCCTTCCACAGGGCAGGACCTTGTGGAATCTATCAGTGTCCAAGGTCGGGTTCTCAGTCTCGTGGAAATCAATCTTGTCATTTGATGGTGACAAAACTGGCCTCTGGGCAGGTGATTCAAGCTAACAGGATGGGCTGACATAGTAGCATAGCAGTTAAGAAAACGTGACTCCCTTACCTTGTCCTACATGTCCAGGGTGGGGTGGCACATCTACTCTCTCAAAAGATATCTCATTCGGTCCATTCAGAGTCCAGAAGCACGAGCGAGGGGTCTTTTGCTGCTGTACCAGCTATCGAGGGGTTCCCCAGGGACCCACTCCTCTGATGCAGCTCTTGCCCTCACCCCAAGGGGCAGCTCGATGATCCTGACTTCTCCCCTGCCCCAGGCCCCGCTGTTTCTGAAATCCAGCCCCTGCACTGTCCCATTCAATTTCTTCTCCTCACCTTTTGACTTGACATCAGTTTTTTTCTTTGTCATATTTTCCCCTAGAGCAATCTGATGGGGGCCTCAAATCTAGCGCTGGGCATTTCTTTTCCTTCCCCAGGTCCAGTGTCCTTTTGGGGTAACAATGGCCTGCTTTCACTTAGAGCGACCACTGCTCCCCACCGTCATTCTGAGTGGTTCTGGGGAGGGAAGTGGTTCTGAGTAGTTCTCTCTCCAGCTCTGTGGAAGAGAAGCTGATGGGCCTCTGGACAGAACAATCAGCATACTCCCTCCCGCTATCTGCAGTGATCTAAGCCAAGCCACTTGGATTCAGTTCTGGGACTTCTGTCGGAACTCTTGAGGAGAAGTTTCTCTTTCTGCCAGGTTTCCAAGCTAGAGGATGGAACCCTGGGACTGCCGGGACCACAGGGTGCAGAGAACTTGCCCAAGAGCAGGGTCAGCACAAAAGATATAATAAGAAAAGAATCAAAGTCCTGATGACATTGTTTGAACACCTGGATCCAGCCATGCCTGATACTAGGATCCAACTTTGGATTTTTCCTATGTTATGTTATGTTATGTTATATACTAACGTATAACATCTACCCCACTTTTTATTCTTAAGTCAGTTCAAATTAGATTTCTGTCCCTTGCAAGCAAAAGAATTCTGAGTAACGCAGCAATGGACGAAGAAAAAAGACTTTACTAGCTCTCTCCGACAAAGGATCAAGCCTTGAGAGACCATCAGAGTGACCTCATGCCTGTGGGTTTCTGTGCTAAAAGAGTCTGTTTTTTTTCTGCTTTTACTTGCTCTGCATAATGTTCCTTTCTGTTTGCTAGATCCTAAGAAGGCTTGGGGATGGGAGGAGAAGAAAAAATTAGTTGAACCACATTCTTTTATAAGGAGAAATAGAAAATCTGGTGGTTCGCACGGGTGATGTTGGCTTGGCCAGTGCCCGCCTCTCTGCTAGCCAGCTCAGTAGGAAGCCAAATTGTCAGAAGGCAGGGTTGAAATCAGACCAAGGGGAATTCCTTGGGGTTAGGGCAAAAAATTAATCTTTTGACATTGTTGGAAAGCCAATGTGGAAAAAAAAAAAACAAACATACTGGTTGTAACAACACATATATTACAGAAAAAAAGTAGAACGTGCAAGTCTGTTTACTACCACCCCTGAGAAATGATCTCTTCTCACAGCGTGTTCTTTCATTTTGTCCTCGTCCTGACAGCTGGGCTTGGGAACAACTTTGTTTCCTAAAGGTGCCTTGCTTTAACTATCATCTTTACTGACTTTATAGTTGGAAATCCATTTCCTGTCACTTTACTAGTGATGTGACCTTGGGCAAGAATTTCAACTCGGTGGAAGCTCAGTTTTAAAAATCACACCCACTGGGCATAACGCACATGCTTACAACATCAACTTAAAACGCACTAATGTGAATTATGTAATCAAATCCACAGGTGCACACCCCTGTAATACTTTGCAATAAAAATTTAAAAAATGGAGACAATAACATTTTTAAACATCCTGCACCCGATAAAACCTGCTCAGAGGAGCCTCAGTAATTTATGCATCTTAGGTTGTAAGTGACCTGGGTGTAATGGATCCCTCCCTCCCTCCGGTACAGTTAAGGTGGTGATCTGCTTGGTGATCTGCTCAGGTTTCCTGAGGAGTGAATGGGGGCAGCAGCGGGGTGTATCCCGAAGCAGATCTGTCCCAGGGGGAAGCACACAGGGTCTCTGGAGACTTAAAATGTTCAATTCATGTAGATTTCGTATTCTTCTCCTTGCTGTATTTGTGCCTGCTGTAATGTTTGAATCCCAAAACATAAATAAATCCTTCCAAGTCTCCAAATAAAACATATTGATTTGTTTTAATTGCTGTACAAAGAGCAATTCATTAATTTTCAGTAAAATTATTTTTTCTCCCATTTGAAATGCAGGTGTTTTGCCATCTTGTGACTTCTCACAGCCTCCAGTGGGGGTAGAATTTCACACCCAGTGGCAAGTGGGGAAGCCAGAGTCAGTTCTGTTGAGAGGGATCACCTCAGAAATCGTACCATACGGGTCACCCCAGACCCATGTCCTTACAAAGTCATTTCTGATCTGCACTTTAGGCTACACATCAAGTTCACTGAGAAAGGAGTCAGGGGCTGTAATGTCATGAGGTCAAACTCTCCAGCCCTTCCCTGACCTCAGTCCTTAGTCAGCCCATGCTGGCCCCACACTCCAGTGGACATGGTGAGCTGGGTTCCAGCAAAATGCCCATTGCTCCCCACTTTTCTTTTTGCCCTGGGCTGGCTGGCAAGGGTCTTAGCTCTCACTCTTGTCCCAGAATTCCTGCCTCTGTGCTTCTCAGAACCCAGGAGCCTACGCCCCTGTTGCCCTCAAAGAACGCCTGCCTCTGAGGGTGGATTTAGTGGGAGACAGAGAAGTAGGATCTGGAGCTGAAATGGCAAGTGAGAAAATAAGGAACACACGGAGAGAAAGACAATGTGGAAGAGATAGTGAATGCCTCAGGCACAAACTGCAGGAAGTTGGGAAATTGCATTTCATTTTCTTTCTTTTTTTTTTTCCTGGCTGTTTAAAAATAACTATGTAAAAAATAAATCCATACTGATTGTGAAAAAAAGAATAGAAGTACTGATGAACAAGAAGACAGCAGTAATCTCGTAGCTCACAGAGAACGAGTTTTAATTTTGCATATTTCCTTGTAGATTTCTCTCTGTGCAGACGTCCACAGATACGCTTTTTCCCTCCACTAAAAACGAGAACCTACTATTTGCATTTTGGTAATCTGTATTTTTACTTAATAGCTCATCGATGTATCTCTTCCCATATTTATACATGTATTTTGAAATCATTCCTGAAAGTTATATAAGTATTCTTTCAAATGAATGTGCCCTATTTTAATTAATGAGTTCTCCGGGGTTGTTTCCATTTTTCACTGTTGTCAGTAGCCCGGTGGCAAGCACCCTTTCCTGAACATGTACTTTTCACTTCAGGCCCCTTCAGAACTGCTAAATGTACGCTGTTTTCTCTGTCTGCCTTTTTGGTAGTGGTTCAGATCTCATACTCAGATCTATGCTCAGCTGTTTGTGAACCTGATTTAAGCCACAAAGGCTGGAATTATGAGCTAAGTGGCCATAGAAGAAACCCTTTGTCCGACTCAGAACTACCAGAGTGCACCTATGCCTAAGGTTACAGTAATCGGAGAATGCAGCATTCCATTATCAGATTTGTTCTGTAAAATTTGTATTCCATCAGAAGGCCACATTCAAGGACCCAGAAGGCCGCAGGTGGCCCCACGCCTCAGGTTCCCCACCCTTCTCTGTTACCCATTTCCCACTGCCATCTCTAGACTTGCCTGTCTTTCTTTTTGGCCAAGCTCTGGTTCAGACTTTGGCTTGGACTTCTTTAACCTCCTTCTGCTTGGCCTCTTGGTTTCTGACTATTTCCTGGGACTTATCTTGCATGTTTTGACAATCCCATTCTTAACTGTTTCCTCAACTCTAGGAAGCTAAGCCAGTGGGCAAAAGAAATCCTACCTTTGCAGCTGACCCAGACCCCTAGTTGGGCACACCTCCCCTCCTCCCCCATCAGAGACAGATTCTCATAAGTTGTGAGATATTCTTGAATTTATTCTCTGTGACCAATTTCTTCCATCCTCCAATTGTTTGGACTAAGAATGTTAATCCTGGAAAAAAGAAATTTGGGCAGAGTTGTTCTTATTTAATCAAGAGCATAGATGGGTGCATCCTCCACTGACATAGCAAAACACCTGAAGTCTGGGCTCCATCAGACATTATTGCCTTAATCATCAGATGGCCAACCCTTAGCAAACACCTGGCTGAAGGAAATTTTATTTGGCAGCATTTAGCTCATCCATTCCTCCTGATCAGTATTTCTCAAATTGTGGATCAGGCATTGCTCATTTTCTGTGATTTCTTAAAGATACTTCTGAAAAAACTGGGGTAGTTGCAGAGGAGGGTTCCATAGATAAATAAGTCTGGGAAATAATCCATCTTTCACCTGACCTTGGAGAGTCACAATGGACATTAGAGTGTTAAAAGCTTTTAGAAATCCTGCAGTTAAAAAAACCTCTTTGATTTTGTTTGATCCTTACTTTATCTGTAATTTATTTGCTTAACCCTTATAAAACATTTATTAATGCATTATACTACTCTAGGGTTCTGAGAGACACAGTTTGGGAAATGCTATTGGATCAAGCCAAACTATTGGGAAATTGCATTTTGCTCTGTGCTTTTTGTTATCAGTAGGCTGGGCGTGGTGGCTCAGGCCTGTGATCCTAACACCCTGGGAGGCAACCGCAGGTGAATTACTTGAGCTCACTAGTTCAAGACTAGCCTGAGCAAGAGCAAGACCCTGTCTCTAAAAATAGGTGGGTGTTGTGGCAGGCGCTTGTAGTGTTAGCTACTGGGGAGGCTGAGGTAAGAGGATCCTTTGGGCCGAAGAGTTTGAGGTTGCTGTGAGCTATGATGCCACAGGACTCTACTGAGGGCAACAAAGTAAGACTCTCTGAAAAATAAAATAAAGGCTCTCACTGAGTTGTATTTTGGGGCTATTCTGTTGGTTTCCTTCAAAGGATGCTCCAGGAAATAGAGTCATGAAACCTGTTACTCTATTTACATTTAAGATATGGCCAGGGACACTGTATATGACAGTACTTAGTGTCACCTAAATACAGCATGTAAAAAATTTTCTTCAGGGGTTACGTGCTGGAAGAAGCTTTTTGCTTTCTCTGATGACAGATTATGTCTGCCTATACTACTCAGATATTCTGAACCATATAATTGACTCTATTACCCATTTTTGCACTGACCACCAGGAAGCTCAACCATGGCAACTGTGAAATATCACATTTGGTATGTGGTGCTGTGTTCTACCTCTATCTCTTTAGTCTATACTTCCTATTCTAGTTTATGGCTTACTTGCTCCTGATGCCTGATGTTTGATTTTTGTATTTATATATCACTTACACATATTTCTTATAAATAATTCTAATTGTGGATAGAGGAGAGGTAGAAAAGAGAAGAAGTGAGAAAGAAAGAAATAAGTGGCAAATGTAGGACAGAAGGCAGCGGTGGGGGGAGAGTGTGGGTGTGTGGTTTGTCTTAGCCTGTCTTTCTTGGGCATCCGCCTCCTTGGACTCATGCTGTCCTGGACAGTGAAGGCTTGGAGACGACATGAGCCTGTCTGAGAACGCCTCTGCACCTGCTCTGGGCTCGCCACATTCCAGGGAGCACAGACCTGAGATCTGGACCACTGGACCATGTGAAAATTAATCCTCCCAAACTCGGTCTGTGATCCATTAAACTACTCTCCGGGGTGATCAGCCCAAGGGCAGGAAGTTGCCAAACTGGCCTCTCTGTTTCTTCAAAAAATGTCCAGTTGTGGGCTCTGCATAGTCCCCCTGTGAAGAAGACGCTCATCTGGAAGCAAGGGAGGGTCTTGAGTGCATGGACTTTGAGTGGAGGGTGGGATGGCTGTTTCTGAGTAGACTGGCAGGTCAGATCGACCTGTGTTCAAATCTTAACTGTGTGTCTTTGAGCAATCAACTAACCCCTCTGATTTTGTTTCCTTATCCTCCTAGTGGAAATCAAAACAGTGTTTGGATCAGGAATCTTGGTCAGAAGAGTTGGAAAATTCAACTAAAGCTGGAATGACCCACAAAGAAAGGACATTTCTTGGCTTATGTGGCTGATTTTGACCCATATGGCTCTGGTAAGAGCTACCTACTGTTTGTTGAATGCTTTCACGGATTGGCCATTTACTCCTCACAACACACCTAGAAGAAAACTGGTTACAGAGAGGTTAAGTTGAGCTAGCACTTGGGAGCCAGGACACAGTCTGGGGGTCTGGCTCCTGAGTTAGTGCTCTAACCATGACACGATACTGCCTTCATCATGAGACAGCTCCCCAGGGCCATTCTGCCATTTTCCTTCCCTCCTCAGTTTCTTCAACTGTAAGAAGGGTACAATATTGTCTACTTTAAAAAATTGCACAAGGCCTGGGGATGATGTGTGTACATTACCTTGCATTGCTTGGGACACAAGAGTTTCTCAGTCATGGCTGATTTTCTGTGCTATTCAGTGTCAAGAGGAGCCCTTGAACAAGACCTAAGACCTCCCTGACATAGGCCTCTATCCCTAGCGTCTGGAATGCAGAGGGGACCCTGCTTGCTGTAATCCAGCCCCCTGGAAGCCGTGTTCTTGAGGGGGGGGTGTCTGCATGGAGCAATGCATTCTGAGTTAAATCCACCTTTGGCCACCAGGCCTGAGTGACTGTGTCCCCTCAGGGACAAAAAGGGAGCCCTAAACACCCGACACTTGACTTTGCCTTCACAGTCTGCCGTTAGGCCCTTTTGGGTTTGGCAATAACCTCTAGGACTCCAGGCTTCTAAGCCACCTCTTGTAGTGGGCCGTGAATCTCCAAGAGGCTCTGTCATGTTCTGTTCTGTCCTCTGGGGGCCGGCGGGGCCCCCGGGCGGGGGCGCGGGTGTGGCGGGGGGGGGGGGGGCGGGGGGGGGGGGGGGGCTGGGGGGGGGGGGGGCGCGGACCC
>CAUYPK010067300.1:0-16105 GCA_963574355.1 Loris lydekkerianus | reverse complement strand
CTTAGCAAAGTATCCCAGGAATGGAAGAAAAAGTATCCAATGTACTCAACCCTACTATGAAGCTAAACTATAGCTTTCACATGAAGGCTATAACCCAACTATAGCACAAGACTATGGGGAAAGGACCAAGGAAGGGGAAGGGAAGGGGGAGGTTTGGGTGGAGGGAGGGTAATGGGTCGGGCCACATCTATGGTGCATATTTTTATGTATAATAAAAAAAAAAAAAGGATTTTTATACAGAAGACAGGCTATAATGAAATTGAGGAAAGATAAGGAGGAAGATGAAGCCTTATATACTACTATGGTGAAAACCATGGAAGTTCTTAAAAAACTGGTGATAGAACTAACAACAGAACCAGCAGTCCCACTGCTAGGTACATATGCAAAGGAGGGGAAGTCAGTATATGGAATAGGTATCTCCACTTCCCTGTTTATTTCAGAACTATTTACATTATCCAATATTTGGACTCACCCTAACAGATAAATGAATAAAGAAAGGGACTGTAATGAATGATAAGTAGGGAATACTTTAAAATAATGAAAAGAATTCTAAAACAACGAAATGATAAATGCCCGAGAGGATAGATAATCCAGGTACCCTGATTTGATTAACGCACATGATATATCTGTACGAAATGTCATCTATACCTTAGAAATACATAAAAATGTTGTATATCTATAATGATTAAAAATTTAAAAATTAACAATAAATTTAAAAAATTTATTAATGTGCATAGGGGAGAATCACAGACTGGTTGCCCTGCTGTGTCATGAGCACAGATGGTAATATGCCTTTCCTCTCAGGGAAATGGGAGATGGGAGAGTATGGATGATTTTTAAGGGGGTAGTAAATAATTTTTAGGGTTTTTCAATGGTTTTGAAGAACATACTATGGCCTGGAACAAAGTCTGTTAAGCCTGCACAGCAAATAGTGGTTTGTGACCATAACCTGTCCAGGTGTGTTGACAGACTTTCACCTTTCTCCCTGTGATCTGAGCTTAGTTCATGAAAACTCAGTGAAAGGACTGGAGGTAATTGTTTTCTTCTTTGCTGGGTCAGGGCTTCAGGCAGATAAAAGAGTTTCAGACAGCAACTTCATCCTGTGTTTTGGCAGAGAGAGAGGATGGAGGGGATGGGGGTGTGTGTGTCCAGAGAAGCTCGAGGTTTCTTCAGTCCAGCATGGCAAAGCCCACATTGTGGGGTATTGTTTCTGAGCCCCAACACCTCTTTCCCAAAAGTAGACTCTTCCTAAGATCTTTTTTCCTATTCGAGGACAGGAATTTTTTTTTTTTTTTTTTTAGTTACTGTATTTTATTTTATGTCCATTTTTAAATGTTCTGCAGCCACTTACAGTTGAAAACATCAAATTTCAAGCTCAATTTTTCCTTGACATGCTGGTGTTAGTGTAATTTCCCCACCTTGGTAGGATATGCAACAAAGACAACTAATTTCTCAGTATTTTATTTCTGTTTCAGTTTTCTCCATTCATTTCAATGTAGTTTTGTCTTCCTCTCATTTCTTTTCTTTCTTTTTTTTTTTTTCATTTATTTATTTTTTATTGTTGGGGATTCATTGAGGGTACAATAAACCAGGTTACACTGATTGCATTTTTTAGGTAAAGTCCCTCTTACAATCGTGGAGGACAGGAATTTAATCCGAATTATTCTTATATCTCTCAAATAACCTCCATGGACTCTTATAAATAATTGATCAAGAAGCTTCTCTTTTTTTATTTTTATTTTTTTCATTAAGTCATATATACATAGACCATGAATACATTTATGCCTTTGTGGGATTCAATGTGTTGATTATTTATACAAATTGGAGCTTACATCCTACTAATTGACGTAGCTTTCACCTCATTTACTTAATCACAGTGTTAAGACATTTGTGTTCAATACTTGATAGATCAATGCAGCATTAAAAAAAAAAAGATGAAGACTTTACCTCTTTTATATTTATATGGATGGAACTGGAAAATATTCTTCTTAGTTAAGTATCTTAGGAATGGAAAAAGATATCCAATGTACTCAGTACAACTATAAAATCAATTTATAATCACTCACACTTTCATATGAGAGAATCACAACTATAGCTTGGAACCAGGATGAAGGGTGGGGGGGTAGTTTGGGAAAGGGAGGATTAATGGTGGGACCACACCTATGGAGCATATTGCAAAGGTACAAGACAAGAAGCTTCTCTTGAATGAAATTGAAATTTAATTGAATGAACTGAATGTTCTCCTTGCCAAAGGAAACTAGCAGCCATTGCAACAACCTCACTCTATCTGTTCTTAAATTCATTTTTGCCTCCATTGCTCTCCATGATTTCATTTTTCTTAGCCCTATTCCTCCTTGCCATGTCCTACCACAAGGTAAACTCATCAAATATCATTCTGTCTTCTAACCTCTCTTATTCTGGCTATTCTCCATCCTCCATGCACTTGCCAGGGTAAGGGCAAAGAAGATTGCCACAGCCCTGTGAAGGTTTGTGTCTAAGTATGTTGAAATAAATTGACAATAGACAGATTAACAGGGAAAAAGTACACACATTTATTAACATGCATAGACACAGGAGCCACACACAAAGCTCGAGACTCCAAGGACAGGCCAGACTACTGAAGCTTTTATACTGTCCTGAGCTTACAGAAATAACAAGGGCTTGGAGCTGGGGGTGTGAAGGTGGCAAATGAGGGTAAGAATGTGGGGCAAGCAAAGCCTGCCTGGTAATACTAATAAAAATCTCTCAGGTAATCTCAGAGCTGTCTTCAGAAAGAATAGGTGGTACTGTACCCTATGAAAAAAGTCTGTCACTTTTAAAGCATAGAATTGAGTATCATTCCCTGCGAGTTAATCTCCCCTAGATTCAGATAAAGGATGGCCTCAGAGAAAGCCCACTGCATGGCTGTTTCCCTCACTACTGTAGACTTGCTGTATAGATAAAATCTTCCCCAGAAAAGGAGAGCTCTTTAAAGCTATTCCTGTGGCCTGCAGCCCCTCTGAATTGCCGTTCTGATGTATGCCAAAGGAGTTCATGTGGGGATGAAATACCCTGGTTCTCTTCACCAGGATGTGGAGTTGTCTCCACATTAGCTGACCAGTGGCTAATTTCCTTTTTATCAGAAATAAAGAAACACTCAGTTGCCTCCTGCAATACTACTGGCATGATCCTGACACCATCACATCACAATGAATAGGAGGCCCATTAATAAACATGTGGTGCTGTGAAGATTCTCACTGATCCTCTCCAGGTCATTAAATCCATACACGCCTGATGGGCAATAAAAGAGAAAGTGGATGATAATGGCAGCTGGAGGAGGCTGCTGCTTTCCTAGGCTGCTTTAACCACAAGAAAAGACATGAAATGATCCATGTATTTTTTAAATATGTATATATTCTATTAATTATTACTAATTTCAAGTGCCTATGCATATTTCACAGGCAACTGGTTCACAAATAAAACTCAGGCTGAGATTTCAGTATTCAATTCTTTCTATTTTCTGTGGGGACGTGGTATTCCATTTGATTAAACAATGACGAGTGGGTGTACTCCAGCTAGAGCAGTCCTCGTGCCGAGGTGACTGGGAGGGCAGGTGCTCATCAGACACACTTGTTTGTCACCTTCATGACATGTATGTAGGATGTTGCCTTGTGTTGATAAGATATTGAGCAAAGTCAGATTTTAATTCCATAAACAAACCATCAAGCCAATAAAAATAAGATAGCTTTATGAGTTTATCCTTTAAAGCTAAAATAAAAGTACTATCCGAAGACAAGTCAGAATTACTTTAGACATTTTATCCCTATTTTTTGATGTCACAGACAAAGTCAAACATAAACAAAATATTGTAAAATAAGGATATCTAAAATACCCAAGGTTTAAAAATGAACCAATTTTACCATAAACCTCAGTATTGGTCAACATTGAACAAACATACAAAAATACTACAATAAACCCTTGGCAATTGAACACTTTTGATTTTGATATGAAAGAAAAGATTTATTTTCTCACCCATTGCTAGATTCATGGCTGAGAACCTTATAACAAAAAGAACACAGATTAACAAGACAAGAGTGCACAAAGTCACTTAATGTGTTTTATGTGGCACAGGAACCTTTGTAAGGAAGTGAAGACCCAAAGACACAGGGAAACCTGTGTGTTTCGTTTTTGTTCTCTGATCTTATTAAGGATGTCCCTACGGTGAGTTGTAATTCACTTTTATGTCCTTTCAATCTGCTCTTCCCATAGGTACAGATAGGGCATTTGTTTAGAATAAGAGCTCTTTAAAAATCCTTTCAAATATAAAGTTTTCCCAAATCAAAGGATCCATGTCTGGTCATTGACAAATAGGGTGACCAGAAATGCTCTTATTCCAAAAGTGACTTAATCCAATAAGACTTTTCACGACAAGACCCACAGGTAACTTTCAAGGCTTAGAAAAAATTTTACTTTGGATGAAAAAAGCATCTCTGAAGTGGGCACAGACGCAGTTCCCATGACCCAAAGTCACCCCCAAAGACAGCTTTCAGAAAACAAAGACTCTTCTTGCATAGGGCACAGCAGCTAAGATGGAGGTGAGATGAGTCCCCCAGAGAGCCGGTCTGGCTCCAAAGACACTTGTTGGGGTTTCCAGCCTGGAAAGCTGTTGACCAGGTGAGGCTCCACGCTCTTGTTCCTGGTTGGTGGAGACCAGGGAACATTTCCCATCACTGGTTATAAGCCAAGCTCTAACAACACAAAGTAAGACAGGAGGAGAATTTTTTTCTGATTTTCCTTTTTGTGACAAATGAAACAAAAAGACAGAGACAAGTGGGGGAGAAAGACTATTTCTGGGAGTGAAATGATCAGAGATCAAAAGCACTTGAGCAAATCACAGAGTTGTGTGCCCAGAACACCAGCCCATGCACAGATGTTCTCCCCTGCATGTTTGAAGTTTGAAGTGAAGGGAAAAAGTTGTTTTTACCTTTTTTCTTGTGACTGGCACTATAGACAGAGACACAGCAGAGCTTACACTGACAACATTCTTGTCTTTCACTGGCTTGTTGTCACTTGTCCCAGGATCTCAGCCGAAGGCTCTGCAGCTTGTTTGGGTATCTCAACTGCCCATCATTAAGTGCCAGAGACTGCAGAGAGGAAAGATTTATTTCCACTGGTCTGTTCAAGTCCCAGGTTTTCCTTGGGCAGGACAATCACAGGAGCTTTCTATTCAGCCATCTGGCTACCTCCTCTCTCTATTTATAAGTTTTTATTCCTTTTCTTCTCTTAAACAAGCATAGATGGAATATATCTCAAAATTATCAAAGCCATATACGACAACCCACAGCTAATATCATACAGAATGGAGAAGAGTTGAAAGCATTGCCACTTATGAATAGAACAAGACAAGAATTCCCACTGTCACCACTTCTGCTCCACATAGAGCTGGAAGTTCTAACTAGAGTAATCAGGCAAGAGAAATAAATTAAGGGCATCCAATTGGGAAAGAGAAAGTCAATCTTTGCTAATGATATGATTTTGTATCTAGAATCCCCTACAGATTCCATCAAAAGACTCCTGAAATTGATAAATAAATTCAGTAGAGTCTTAGGTTACAAAATTAATGTGCCCAAATCAGTAGGATCCTACACACTAACAACAGCTGAGAATAAAATCAAAGACTCAATACTTTTCACAATAGCTGTAAAGAAAATGAAATACCTAGCAATATATTTAACTAAGTAGGTGAAAAAGATCTACAAAGAAAACTATAAATTATTGAGGAAACAAATGGACATACTGTGTTCATGAGCTGGCAGAATCAACATTGTTAAAATGTTAATACTACCCAACGTGATTTATAGATTCATTGCAATTTTCATCAAAACACCAATATATGGTTCATTTGGAACCAGAAAAGAGCATAAATAGTCAAAGCAATTTTAAGCAAAAGGAACAAAGATGGAGGCATCACATTACACAACTTCAACCTCCCCTACAAAGTTATAGTAACCAAAACAGCATGCTAGTAGTGTGAAAATAAAGACATAGATCAATGGAAAAGAACAGAGGACCCAGATATCAAACTATCCACAGATAGACAACTGATCCTGGACAAAGCAGACAACAATATTCATTGGTGAAGAGAGAAACTATTCAATAAATTGTGCTGGGAAAATTGGATAGTCACAAGTAGAAGACTACAACAGGAGCCATATCTCTCACCACGTTCAAAAATTTTACTAAGGATAGATAACACACTAAAATGTAAGGCACAAAACCAGAAGAATTCTGGAAGAAAATGTTGGAAAAACTCTTCTAGATATTGGCTGAGGCAAAGATTTTATAAAGAAGACCCCAAAGGCAATTGCAGCAACAACAAAAATAAATAAATGGGACTTGATTAAGTTAAAAAGCTTCTGTACAGCCATGGAAATAAACAACAGGGCAAATAAACAACTTACAGAATGGGAGAAAATATTTGCGTGTTATATGTCTGTTAAAGAGCTAATAACCAGAATCTACAAAGAACTAATGCAAATCAGATGAAAATACAAATAACGCTGTTAGAATGTGGGCAAAAGACACATTTTCACAAGAAGATAGACTAATGGCCATTAAACATATTAAAAAATGCTCAGTGCCACCAATCATTAAGGAAATGCTAATCAAAACTACAACGAGATATCACCTAACCCCGGTGAGAATGGCTTTTATCAAAAAGTCTGAAAACAGATGCTGAGTGTCACCCAGTTGAGCAGCAAGCAGTCATCACTGACACTCAGGACATCTGTGCTCAGCCGGCACCACACAAATGTAATCAAATCTATTAAAAACTTTGTATTTCTTCTTTATGGAAATTTAATTTCTTTTTCACAGTAAGTAGCACAGCCCCTCCTTGCTGTGGACTTACTGAGTTGTGATTAGAGTGTCTGAAGGAAAGCTACATTCTATTTTGGGACCACTTGTGGATTACGGCACTATTAGACTAAGAATATGCTTAGAGAAAGAGAGGAACAGAGGTATAGAGGGATATTTACAGAGTTTAATATGTGCTGTTTTGAATAAGGGCCTGGATCCTACTGGTCCCGGAAGATGTGGTCCTGGTCTGGTCATTGCAGATTTATGAGTCTATCCTGAGTCCCATGACATTCTTTGTTCTTTTCTTTTTGTTCATTTATTATTGTATTGTTTAGATATTTTAAGAGCCTTATCCATGTTTAGGTTCCAGGTATTGTTATGAGAACTTCTTACACTGAGTGTCACCCAGTTGAGCAGCAAGCAGTCATCACTGACACTCAGGACACCTGTGCTCAGCCGGCACCACACAAATGTAATCAAATCTATTAACAACTTTGTATTTCTTCTTTATGGAAAGCATTTCAGGAGAAATGGTACAAAGGAACAAAGGGGTTGGCATCTGTTGGGTCTGATGAGGGAGTTTCCCCCCTTCAATTGCCTCACAAAGGGCAACAGTTAATTTTGTTTGGGAATAAACTCTTGAGCTGAAACTTGGGCTGAATTTAATTTTCTTTTGGGTGAGATAAAGACAGAGAATTAAATAGAGAGAAAGATGTATTAAAAATATTCCACCCAGTACAATTTCTGGGTGGAATCTCATGGGGTGTCCTTCTCTAATAATTGCTAGTAAGATCCACTGCCTTATCTAAGATAATTCCGGAATCAGATTTCTTTTTAAATCACATTGTAAGGGAAGATTTCTTACTTGCGTTTATATGCGTGAAGGGGTATTTTGCACATGATGAGCTTGTATGAATCCAGGCTTGTGCTGACGCTTACATGGAAAGAGAGTGGATGAAGTAAGTATTCAGGCAGAAGAAGGAAAGTTGGGCGATGGGATTCATTTAGTATTCAGAGGATTACAATTCCATCTGTAAAAGTAAGGACTTTCCATACCACAGCAACACATGCCCGCTAGAGGACAGCAAAAGCCCAGAGAATGAGAAAGCTTCGTAGTAGGCTTGGCCCACACCCAGGTGGATTCACAGATTTAACACTGGCATTTTGAAAATGTTTCTTTTAAAATTGACTAAGAAAATAATAAAAATTTTAGCAGAGAGTGTGGAGAAAATGCTTGAAAACTATGGCCTGGGAAAATATTTTATGAAAAAGACCCCGCTGACAATTGCAGCAACAATAAAAATAAATAACTGGGGTTTTGATCAAGCTAGAAAGCTTCTGCATAGCTAAGGGTGCCACAAACAAAGCAAAAAGACAGCGTTCAGAATGGTAGAAGATTTTTACATGTTAGGAATCTGACAAAGGCTTGATAACTAGAATTTATGGAGAATTCAAATTAATCAACAAGAAAAGAGCAAATAACCCCATTTCTATGTGGGCAAAAGACTTGAATAGAAACTTCTATGAAGATGATGAAGGACGACTGGCCAACAAACACATGAAAAAATGCTCGTCATCTTTAATCATCAGAGAAAGGCAAATCAAAACCACTCTGAGATATCACCTAACTCCAGGAAGATTAGCCTACATCACAAAGTCCCCAAACTACAGATGTTGGCATGGATGTGGAGAGAAGGGAACACTTCTACACTTCTGGTGGGATTGCAAACTAATATAACCTTTATGGAAAGAAGTATTGCAAAAATACTTCTCAAAAATACTTTCTCAAAAGAAAAATAGTTCTCAAAGAACTAAAAGTTGACCTTCCATTTGATCTTGCAATCCCATTACTAGGTATCTACCCAGAAAAACAAAGATCATTTTACCACAAAGACATTTGCACCAGAATGTTTATTGCAGCTCAATTCGTAATTGCCAAGTTGTGGAAGCAATCCAAATGCCCATCAACCCATAAATGGATTAACAAATGTCATATATGTATACCATGCAGTACTATTGAGCCATAAGAAAAGATGGAGACTTTACATCTTTTATGTTTACCTGGATGTAGTTGAAATACATTATTCTTAGTAAAGTATCTCAAGGATGGAAAAAAAATATCCTATGTAGTCAATACTAATATGAAACCAATTTATAAACAATTGCATGTCTACAGGAATGATAAAAAAACAAATAGAGTCTAGCAAGGGGGAGGCATGAGGTAGGGAGATTGATGGGATCTCACCTAATGTGCATAACGTGAGGGTGTTCAGCTCACCCACTGGGTGGGGGACTCTTCTCCAACTTGAACTTTACCTTGGAAATGAGAACAATGTAATCTAAAAATTTGTACCATCATTTTAATTTGAAATAAAGAAACTTAAAAAATTAAAAATGACTAAAAGTAGTATTCAAGTTTCATGAAATAGGGGAGCAAAATAAACAACATCTCTAAAACTATGAAACTGTGAAAAAAGTTTGGAATGATTTCACAATAGAAAATCTTTCTTTTTCAAGTGCTTTCTAAGAGAGAAGGGGTGTTTCCCTTCGCTGGACTTGGGGTTGTGTTTCACCCTGTGTAATGGTGTGACAAACCTCTTGCATGCTCCCTGCACCTGTCTGCAGCATGGGGAGATGGCTCCTCCTCAGCTCCATGGTCAGTTTTACTTTCACCACTGGCATTTATCACACTATTAACTTTTCAGGTGCACATTTTGATCTTGTGCTCCTTCACAAGCTTCTTGATGACAGAGATCTGATGTGAGGTACTTAAAAATTCTCAGTACTTGAACATTGCTTGACTAGAACTTTGTAGATAATCAAAAAAGTTTATTAACCATGTATGTGAGCCAGTCCATTGTTTCTATCATTACAATCTTTCATTGCTTAACAGCAGGGATATGTTCTGAGAATTACATTGTTAGAGGATTTAGTTGTGGTCCAGACGTCAGAGAGGGCACTTACTGAAACCTAGGTAATATAGCCTGCTGCACAGCTAGTATTGCCCCCGGACTTCAAACATGTACAGCATGTAACTGTGCTGAATGCTGCAGGCAGATGTAACATAATAAATAAATAGCTGTGCATCTAAAATTAGAAAAGGTACACTAAAAAAAGGGTGTTACAGTCTCACCATTGTTGACCAAAAACATTGTTTGTGGTACATGAGTGTATTATTTACAATGTACAATAGTACTGGGGTGTGTCCTTTTCACTCTTCAGAAACTTTAAAGTGGATAAGTACTTATGTGGATCTTCCCTCTCATAGAATCAAACACGGTGAATATGTCTTAATTTCATCTGCTTACTTTATATTTCAAGTCAAATTCAGAACTAAAAACTTATGTCTTTGGAGGTAAAATTCAGGCTAAAAAAAAAAATCACAGTCCCTTTAATCAAACCAGTTTTCTTGAATAAAATCAAGAGGATTTTGGAACTTTCTAAATTGATGGGTGTTAGTCTGGCAATGCTATTCCCTTCTGGCTTGAGGAAGCACTTTTCCTTTAAGATGGGCGTCTGCAGTTCCCCGTGGCTTTGTGCATTCAGAAATTCTGCAGAGGAAGCAAGAACCCAGTCTGAAAACTGAGCATGCTCAGCTTTGGCATCCGCCCCTTTCATGGTAGGCTGCTCATTGTGGTGCCTTTGAGCACAGGGCCCCAGTGGGAGCCCTATTATCTGCAAATATTTCTGGAAATGTTTATACAGAACATGGGGCACAGCAGGCTGCCCCCACCCCGCATTGACAGCTTAAGCCTTTGAAATGGCAAATGCACAGACCTCCTAAGGGCCTCCACTTGGCCCCTGCTGTTGACATTTTCAAAGTTAACATATAAAATGATTCCATTGAAATAATATTTTTGAAGCTCTTACAGCCCAACTTTATCAAGGCTCACAAATTAGCTCTAGGATGACATTTGACTTAGGTAGAGAGTGAGAATTTAAAAAGAAAATCTGATAGTTTACATTCAAATAGATCCCATGTGACACTTCCCCAACCTGGTTGGCTTTTGACTTTCTGGTGTCATTTCTAGGCATGTGGACCTGGCATCCAGGGTCCCTCTGAGGCCTCCTAGTAGAACAGCATCCGCTTTAGAGCAGTGGTCCCCAACCTTGGCACTAAGGCCGGATTTCAAGGAAGACAATTTTTCTGCGGGGTGGGGGGAGAGGGGGGCTCAGACAGGCACCAACCCAGACAGAGGCACACTGGAGAGCCCTGGGCGGACACAGGAAGCTTCGCGCACGCACTGGCCACTTACCTGCTGAACGGGAAACTTTTTTTCCGCTGATGGGAGGAGCGCTGGGAGTGGGAGCTCAAGGCTTGATGCCAAGCAACTGGTTCCTAACTGGCCAGGTGGTGGTGGTGGTGGTGGCTGGTGACCGCAGCTTTAGAGGAAGGAATTCAAGGCTCTTGGATAATATTTGAAATAACTCCAGAGATGGGACATCTGAATATGTGTTTAGGAAACTTTTCCCCAGCAGATTCTAAACTCATTTTAGGTATGATAACTGAGAACAAAGAGTGTCTTGATTATGTTGCAAAGTCACACCATCTTGGTGTCACCCAGGATTAAGAGAGGTACCCTTGATCTTCAGGTGGACGTGGTAGGCTGAGTCAAACAGCACTGTTAGTGACTGAAGCCGCCCTCCTTCCTCCGTCTTTTCTTTTCCTCTTTAGTTTCAAAAAGAGGTGGATGTGGATGTGGAAATAGAAGTGTGATATGTATATAAAAAAAGAAAATCTGACTTCATGGTAGAGGTAAGTTGCGAGTGGCAGTGTCACGAGTAAAGACGGGCTCCTGGGCAAAGTCTCTTTCTTCAAGTTTCTTCCCAGAAGTATTTAAAAAGCAGTAGTGGGCTGACTAAGCAAATTAAAGCTCTTTAGTAATAATGGAAGAAAGGTTACTTTTTAAATTTTTTCTAAAATGCAGTTTTTTAAAGAGCAGTTTTAGGGTCACAGACAAATTGAGAGAAAGGTACAGAGAAGTCCTGCACATTCTCTTTCCTCCCACGGTCCACTCCTCCACCGGAGGGCACGAGGACGAACCCACACTGACACATCATTAGTGAGCATCAGGGTGCCCGGCTGCGTGTTCAGGGGACTTGTACAAAGGCATGATACCCTGTACGGGTATCCACCACTGCAGTCTCACCAGGGTGTTTTTACTTCCATCAAAGTCCTCTGCCTCGGCCCCAGCTCCCCAGCCTCTGGCCACCTGGTCATTTTACTGCCTCCAGATTTTGCCTTTCTAGAATATCGTATGGTTGGAATCAAACAGTATGTAGCCTTTTCAGATTAGCTTCTTTCACTTAGCAATATGTGTTTAAGATCCCTCCTTGTCTTTTTAAGGCTTCACAGCTCATTCTTTTTCAGCACTGAATAATATTTCACTGCCTGGATGTTCTTCAACCTGAACTCCAGGAGTCTTGGTTGCCTCCATGTTTTGGCAGTTATGAATAAAGCTGCTGTAAACACCCATGTGCAGGTTTTTGTGTGGACATACGTTCTCAGCATATGATTTGGGGATCCTCCTGTAAGAGTTCGTTTAGTTCAGAAAGATACTGTTTGTTTCTGGTGAGGAACGACGATGCCCAAGCACAGGTACTGTGTCAGTGCCGTGGATAATGCGCTTTCTGTCCATTTCAACGAAAACGCTTTTACCAAGTGCCCACTGTGCTCCAAGCACAGGATACAGAGCAATGAGCAAAACAGACTCTGCCCTTATGGAGCTCACAGCCTTGTGGGAGGAGGCAGACCACGAACAAATCAGAGGGGAGATGTACTGACCGAGAAGTGTTAAGCAGGACGAAGGGGAACCAGGTAACCCCGCCAGGGTGAGGTGATCTTAGTAATGCGCCGCTCTCTCCCGTATGGCTCTGGGGACTTCAGAAGGTGCCCGAGCTGATGCAAAATGACTCCCACGTCCTCTGGAGAGAGTGTCTTCTACAGACAGGAAGGCTGGACTCTCTGAGCCTCTGCAATACATTTCCATCAGCTTGTCCCAGCTGCAGCCTCCACGGCCAGTCCCTGAGCTCCTGTCCCTTATGCGAGCTCCTGTCCCCACCCTGCCAAAGACTTGCATCCTTGGTGCAGGAGTCCCCGCACTGGCCTCGTGCGCCTGTGCATCACACTAAAGACTCTGCTGGTTGAAGCATTTCTGATGAATGACGCTCAGAGTTTGGGTCAGGCTGAGAATCTGCTTGTGAACTTGGAATAACAACAAATACGGAAATAAATCCACGGGTGCTCTGGTCACTCTTGAGTTACTCTTGAGCTAAGGAGCCAGATGCATGAAGCCTTCGTCTAAAGGTTTGGTTTTCTAAATGAGGTTTCACAGTTACAGAACATGTGAAGAAAATTAGCTATATTTTTATGTTTTCCCAATTTTGGCATATCCTCATAGAGTTTGTGTGATAAAATTTTGGTTGAAATTGGCTTTTTACACTTTGAGTCAGCAGCTGTTACAGGCACAATTTTAAAGACACTGGAAAGGCTTGCTGCCTTCCAAAACGTCTCCCCTGTTGGATGTCCACAGACTTTTCCCTCAGTGGGTATCTTCCTTCAGTGAACATTGATTCAATAAATAACTCACTATAGCTATTATCTTGGGTAGACCTTGTCCCTTGCAGAAATGTAGGACACCCTGGGAAGTGTGAAACATTAATTTTTACCAGTTGTTTAGAGCTTATTCTGGCTGAGCTTTGTATTTTTATTTGTGAATGTTGTTTGTGGAGAAGGGGGTGGGGAGAGCTTGCCATCACAGAGCCTGCAAAGGAACATGAGGAGCCCACCAGACGTGGCAGCAGGAGATGTATTTTGAAGGCCAGGATGTGCTCTGATTCTGTACTTTGATGTTCAGCATCTTGGTATTTTAATTCCTACCTACGTACAAGTGTGATCTTCAAAATATTTGCTAACTGGGGATTTAGGCAACACAAAACAATGCACCATAATAAGAGTTCTACAGAGAAACACAGAGCCAATAGGATTTATTTATTTACTTATTTATTATATATGACTTGGCTCATCATGATGGGGGCTGAAAAGTCCAATGATGTGCTGTCAGAAAGAGGCAGAACCAGGGGATCCAGGGGCATGACTCAGCCTTTATTCAGAAGCCTGAGAAGAGGAAGCAGAGGGGTGGCACTGGTGTAAATCTCAGAGTCCACAGGCCTGAGAACCAGGAGATCTGAAGAGAAGATGTATATCCCAGCTCAAGAAGACAGGGAACTGGCCTTTCCTCTGTCCTTGTGTTTCATCTGGGCCCTTAACAGACTGTGTGATGCCTGCCTACACTAGCAAGAGTGAATCTTCTCTGCCCAGTCTACTGGTTCAAATGCTGATATCTTTTAGAAGCATCCTCACAGACATACCAGGAAACAATGTCATTTACTAGCCATCTGGTCATCACTTAGCCCAGTCAAGCTGACACATAAAATTAACTGTCAAATGGGTGTAGCACTGACGTTGACTACATACAGTGGGAACTGTGTGTACCCAACACAGCTGAGCCAGAGGAGAGCTGCTGAGCACTGTCTGCCTCTGCTCAGCTTTGACTTCCTGCCTTCTAGTCAGGGTTATAAAGTAAGTTGAGAGGGGCAACAGAGAGTAACTCATTAATAAAAAATAAAAATTAAAAAAACAAACTAGAATGACTCAATATAATGACCTCAGTAATGAAGTATTCCTTCTGTGGCCTTGGTCTTTAGGTAAGCAGAGGGGCTGTCTTTAAGATTTCGTGATACTTTTTTTCTCTTGCTTCAAGATTATACCTTTTTATATTATGGCTGCTTTATAAACAATATAGTGGTCATTTCACAATAATTTTGCTGGTGATTTTAATATAGACTAACAACTCTTATTTGTAATAGAGTTTTTAATTCCAAGTTTAAAAACACAATGATGGGATACTTTAATCAAGATACTTTTTAAAAAATTTGTAAAAATTTACTATGTACAAGTAGTGTTATATTTGATTTGCATTTAAAAGTTAAGATGTATTCATAATATCAATTTTTTATGAGCTTTAAAAAATTCAGTACAATCTCATCTGAAATTGTGTTAATTATTTATGAGTATGGTAGTTAGCACCTTGAAGTCACCAAGAAATTGTTATTTAGCATTAAGATGTAAAGGAAAGAATAATTAAATCCTTTAACAGGAAGCACATTTTATATGCCCCTGTCATGATGGAAATAGCCATTAAATTGTTATCTTCATTACAGAACCAGTATGACATGGAGGAAAACCCAGTGTAGGAATCCAGGAATCTGGCTTCACTCTGGATCATGCCAGCTCACTTCTCTGAGCACTGTTTTCTTATGTGCAGTGTGAAGGATTGGATTGGATGATTTTCTAAGATCTCTTGCAGCTTTGGTACACTAAATGAAAAGGGGGTTCTGTCACACAGTGTTTATGTATTCCCATAGTTAGAAGTAATGAAAAGCAAAAAATTCGTATTATTTTTATTGTTAAGAAAGACATACTGTTTATTTTTAGGCCCATCAGTGAATCATTTGAAAATTATGAGCATATCTGGATTTTTGTCAGCTCAGCCTCACTCCTGTGGTTGTGGAAGTTCTGTCAATTATGGGACCCTAGTCTTGTATAGTCCTGGGACACAGTCCAGATTA
This sequence comes from Loris lydekkerianus, assembly GCA_963574355.1. NCBI lineage: Eukaryota > Metazoa > Chordata > Mammalia > Primates > Lorisidae > Loris > Loris lydekkerianus. The sequence goes on along the minus strand of CAUYPK010067300.1, from coordinate 637 downwards.
CTCCCATTCTATAGCCAGTGATTGGTCCAGGGATGGTTCTAGCCAATTCGAGTTTTGGGGGGATTTGGAGGGATCGCTTCCTTTGGGAGTTGCCAACCTGGAAAAATATGAATTTGGAGCTTCATAGGGCCATTGTCATGGAAACAAGATTACAGACTGAGAATATAAAGATAAGACATGAGCATTCATAAGGATTGCATGGCAGGAGAAAAGAAAATGAGAGTTTGGCATCCAGATGTTGGGACCCCCAAAGCCAAATTTCTTAACATATCACAATCAGAGGCATTTTTATAACTGAGTAGAATCCAAGATGAACCCAAGTTTTGCTTTATGGTTATCAGGATAGGAAGCCTTCCTAATACTCAGGTGGGAAAGAAGAGATATTCCATAGTAGGGCACCGGCCCCATATACCGGAGGTGGTGGGTTCAAACCCAGCCCCAGCCAAAAAAAAAAAAAAAAAAAAAGAAGAGGCATTCCCACTGTCATTGGGAAACATTGGGAAAGGGGGGAGAAGAGGCATTCCCACTGTCATTGGGGAGGGGGAGAGAAGAGGCATTCCCACTGTCATTGGGAAACATTGGGAAAGGGGGGAGAAGAGGCATTCCCACTGTCATTGGGGAGGGGGGAGAAGAGGCA
>CAUYPK010067299.1:0-33957 GCA_963574355.1 Loris lydekkerianus | reverse complement strand
AGGAAAAAAATCCTTTTATCATAAGGACACTTGCACTAGACTGTTTATTGCAGCTCAATTTACAATCGCTAAAATGTGGAAGCATCCTAAATGCCCACCGACCCAGGAATGGATTAACAAGCTGTGGTATATGTACACCATGGAATACTATTCAGCTATTAAAAAATGGAGACTTTATATCTTTTGTATTAACCTGGATGGAAGTGGAACACATTATTCTATTCTTAGTAAAGCGTCACAAGAATGGTGAAGCATGAATCCTATGTACTCTATTTTGATATGAGAACAATTAAGGACAATTAAGGTCATGGTGGGGGTGGGGGAAGGGGAGTGCAGAGAGAGAAAGAATGAGGGTGGGGTGGAGAAAAGAAGAGCAGAAGAGAGGGAAGGAGGGAGAGGGGTGGGTCCTTGGTGTGTGCCACATCTTTTGGGGGCAAGACACTATGGCAAGAGGGACTTTGCCTAACAAATGCAGTCAGTGTAATCTGGTTTATTGTACCCTCAACGAATCTCCAACCATTAAAAAAATATATATTACATATAAAAATTCATTTTGTAACATTTTCAGCGACACAAAGGCTCTAACTGCTGCTTCTGCCAAGTCTTGCATGGTAGTCTGACACTAACATAAAACTTAACATCTCACTTCTAAAGAAAATCTATTAACCAAGCTTCCTTCCTACATGTTTTATTGACACAATGCATTGGAAAAATTTGCTTTTTAAAAAATTACAACTAGAAGTAAATTTTGTTTTTGTCGCACCGTTTTAATATGAATGTGTTTCTTATCTGCTAAATGGATTGAAATTTAACATTGGGAATTAGTCCAATTTAATCATTCAGATAATAAAAGTTAAATTACAAAGATAGCAGTTTTCATTTGGGGAATATTACATTTTGGTCAGTAAAACCTGTGTATGTTTAATGTATAGTCCTCCTTCTAATTTAGTTATCTCATATTGAATGCTGGTTGTAAGGGTTACCTCAACCTAGACAAATACCCTATTTCATGAATATAAGTCTATGCTATGAAAAATGACCTTGGAAAGTGAGAAAGGAAAGAATAAAAAGTCAGAAGGAGGGACCAAGGTGACTTGGCCTCCAGGGAAGGAGCAGGGAGTGGATGTGTTTCCAGGTGTGCTCTGATGCACTGGAATCTACTTCCCTAGTCTAAGAGCGGACTGCACCTATGGCCATCTGGGTGCCCCTTTGTAAAGGGAAGGGTCAGTGCCCAGGGAATGGCTTGATCCCATTGCAGGAAACAAAGGGTTTGTTTCAGGGAAGCATTTTGTCACCAAGCAAGCGAGCATATGCTGGAAAGGGCCCAGTGTTCCACAGTGCTGGCTCACTACACACAAGTGTACTAAAAGCTTCATTCTAAGACAGCGGTTCTCGACCTGTGGGTTGCGACCCTTAGAAACTGTATTAAAGGCTCGCGGCGTTATGAAGGTTGAGAACCACTGTTCTAAGGGGAATTCTGCTGATTCATAAGAACTATTCCTTGTTTCCTTTCTCAAGGGACTTAACTGAAGTTTTCCAGAGAAAGGAAAAAATAACCCACACTTGGATTCTGTAAATCTGACAAGGAGGAGAATAGGTTGTCTTTCCTCAATCTTCCTACAACGCCAGACAGGAAAAAAGGCAAATTTTACCATCCCTTCTATATTTAACGAGGTCACCATGTGCTGGAATTAGAATATAAGTAACCAAAACACAGTGATCCTTGTGTTTTAAAACTACAGCGTGATTATCACTCCCCCCTCCCCCATTGTAAATAAGGCCTTATCTGCCACACAAACCACTAATGACCAAGAGGGAGTTGTATAAAAGCCGTCCAATTAAAAAACTTGTTTGAACAACTTGTTTTAACTAATGGGTCCAACAAATGATGACACCCCCACAATCTGTGGAAATATTAATAAGACATTGCCCATACCTTATTGATGTTTTTGGAGTGATGAAAAAAGCAAAGGCATATCTAGAACATAGGAAGTTGTGAGGTCCTAGTTCAGCTTTGTCTAAAAACTTGAGTTCACATGCAGTAATCTCAGACACACACAGGAAAGAAAAACTCCCAAGCAACCAAACTTAAGATTCCTACCTCACCATGATAGACTCATTCCAGGCCCCAATGCATGTTTCTAAGACCAAACTAGGTTTCTAGTAGAGAATATGGTCCCTATAGGAAAAAACAAAGAACTACAATTCAAGGAAGTTTTCTGTGGCTCAGTTTTAGAAGGATGTTAAAATGTAGAGTTATGTGCAAGTCCTCCTAAGATGCCGCAAAACTAACAATCCCATCTATGTAAGAGGGTGTGTGTGCCTAGAATTCGTTACAAAGCTATTGGAGTGACACTAAATCCTCATTTATTGGAGATGAATCTCAGAACCCCCTGTGGTCCCTAGAGAGAGTCTGTTCCCAGAAAAGCAGGTGTGAGGTGGGAAGGGGCAAGAGAGAAAAACTCAGAAGCAAAGATGAAACTTCCAATGGAAGAATGCCAAAGCATTATTAGTTCTTATGGAATGCTTTGGTGTCACAGCTCACAGCAATCTCAAACTCTTGGGCTTAAGCGATTCTCTTGCCTCAGCCTCCCAAGAAGCTGGAATTATAGGTGCCCACCACGTCTGGCTACTTTTTGGTTGTAGTTGATGCTTGGCAGGCCTGGGCTGGGATTTGAACCCATCAACTCTGGTGTATGTGGTTGGCGCCCTAGCCATTTGAGCTATAGGCACCGAGCTGTTAGAAGTTCTTGAAAGTGATCTCTAGTGAATTACTACTGGTTGGTGGACTCCATAAAAGGTTTCTAAAAATATGCCTTTTTACCCATTTAAGGTACCTACTTAACACAGGTGAATGGGTAACAGGTGAGTGGCCCAGGGAAAGCTACCCAAGGATGCAAGAAAGAACACCCAGGTAAGAGGGTTGGGGAGGGGAGCAGGCCTGAGAGTGCTGTAAGCTGAGTGTGGGTGCTGAGCTCCATACTTCTAGCAGCCCTGCAAAGCAGGTGGGACAAGAGTCCACAGGGACCAGGGAGGAGGTGCTCATAGCATTAAGAAAGTTATTTGAGGCAGTCAGGCTTCTAGGGACAAGGGGATGGGGCTGTGTGGTGTAAGCTAGGTTTTACCTGAGGCACAGGGCAGCTGTTCGTGGACCATTTTCTGGAGTCTCAATTTTCAGAACTAAGCCATTTAACAGATGAGAGTTTTAAAACACTTTCCCTTTATTAAGAGTATCGTAGGATAGAAAGCAAAACCCACACAAAATTTTAAGACACACAGCCAGAGAAAGGCTATTTTTGCTCAGCCTGCCATTCTGTGCTGGACCCCAGAGCTCTGGAGATGGAAGGGACTGTGTTTTGAATGCTGTGACCTGGCTCATGGCCCTGGACAAACTGAGGAGGCGGTGGATGGGGAAGACGTCAGAATGGGCCAAGGGTCAAGGCCGCACAAGCCATTCCAGGAAAGGAGAATCCAGGGAGGTGATGGCAGCAGTGGCAGTGGCCAGAGCTGGAGAACAGTGATGACGGCAGCAGAGTCTGGGGCAGGGTAGGGGTGGAGCAGTGGCCGGTCTTGTGACATCAAGGACTAGAGCCACTAAGAGACAGATTCAAGAGCAGTTCTGTCCTGGGGAGGAAGCCCCTGGCACCGAGCATCTTTGCAGAAGAGCTCCCAGCTGTCTGGGAACATGCAGCTGGCACCGTAATTTTCTCTGTCCCTTACCACCGGTACCATGGTGAGGTCTCCTCAGCAGCAGCATCCAAGAAGGGTGTTTTGGGTACTTACACAGATTTTCATAAAACAAACAAACCAGCACTCTAACTAGATTATGAGAGCTCCTCAAAAGCTTTTATTTGTTGTTTCCTTTTCAACCATCACATTGCCTGGTACACATTGCCAGGTACGCATTCAAAAACCTTTTTTTTTTTTTTTTTAATAGGTGATTTTATAACACTGGGAGGATTTTACTTCAGTGTTTCAGAAAACATGATAATTCTTGGAAAGGGTGGATTTCCCCTTGACTCTGGATCATAGAGGTTTTGTCTTAATTTTTATAAGCCACTTTAGACAAAGACATTGGAACACGTTAGGTAAAACTTAAGTGCTTTGGAAGAAAGTAAAAAAGTCTCCTGAAATTCAGGAGTTGTCATAATTGCTGGGAAGACTGTGGCTTCTGCAGCTCAGGGTGGCTTCACAGTAGTCACAGGACACAGCGTATCTTCTGTGTCCCACCCCCGCCAGGGGTCTCCAGGACAGCTCCCCTGGTGGATTCTTACAAGTCTCCCTGCAGAGAGCAGACCAACAAAGAAGGACTATGCACTCCTCCGACCTGCCCAGGCCTCAGGGGCTGGTGTTGCTGACCCAGTGTCAGCAGTTTAGCTACCAAGCATGTTATCCTAGAAGTGCCTCCTCCCTCGGTCTACCCAGCAGTGCAGCAGGGAACCAGAATTAGGCATTTAGGGCCATCCTCAAAGGAGTGACCTCTCCTCTCCTTCCCATTAATTACCTGGTATTTGATGTGCAGTATATATGGATAGAGTTTTTACAAATTAAATTACTTTCTGAAAATTCAATAAAACATCATTACATATAATTCTCTTTGAGAAGTTTTTCCAATTCAATTCTTAAAATTAACGTACAAAATATTGTGCAAAAACAAACACTGATCTCAAATAAATAGGAAAAAAAGTAGGAAGAACAAAATAATTTTTGTTTTTAAATTAAAAGTTAAAAATATCAGCCGCACTTCAAAGTATTTGCAGGATGAAATGCATCAACAACAGCCCTCGGGGTCAGAGTTGCATTTCTAAGTGAGGTTTTCTGTGTTCAAAATTCCCAATAGATGCCTCCGCTGAGATCTGTCACCACTCCCTCTCTGACCAGCTTTAGGAGGAACTTGGTCTCAGTTGTCACATTATGCATGGTCTGCGAGTTCATGGCGCCCATGCACTGATTGTCAAAGTAGTGCAAAGGAGTTCTGTGTTGACTGAGATTATATCCAAAACCCACCAGGCTGACTTCATCACACAAATGTGTGGCTAAGACCACAGCAATGGCACCGATAGTGGGGACATTCTGAAAAAGAAAAAAGATCAAAATGAAAAAAACAAGTCTTAGCACAACTCACCACTTTGAAGATACTGTACATGCTATGCAGAGTCATGGAGGATGCATTGGAGGCTGTAATCTCATGCATCTCATAATTGTATACAACATTTGAAAAGTCTGACTCTTAATGCAAGCATCTAGATTCTAAAACAAGGTCTGGGATGTGAATACTTTTAACATATCCTTAACATACCAAGTTAAATGATGTTCTTTCTAAAATTTCTACCCACTAGCCGGGTGAGGTGGCTTAGGCCTGTAATCCTAGCACTCTGGGAGGCCAAAGCAGGTAGATTGCCTGAGCTCACAGGTTTGAGACCAATCTGAGCCAGAGCAAGAACTCATCTATAAAAATAGCCAGGCATTGTGGCAGGTGCCTGTAGTCCCAGCTACTTGGGAGGCTGAGGCAAGAGGATTGCCTTAAGCCCAGGAGTTGGAGGTTGTTGTGAGCTGTGATGCTAGGGCACTCTACCGAGGGTGATAAAGTGAGACTCTGTCTCTACAAAAACAAAACAAAACAGAATATTATTTTGCACAGTTTTCATGTGCAAATGCACCTCCTTTCCATTCCCCTTAGTTAAACCTGTAGCTTTCATAAATAACTCTCCTTTTCTGTAAAATGGGGTAACAATGGCCTCTACAGAGTTCACAGATTTAGGTGGGATTAGGGAAAATCCACAGAGCCCCATCATTCAATAAAACCTGCTTCCTGCTCCTTGGTGTGTGGCACCTACCTCTCAAAGCCAACCTCACTTGTTAGAAAGGAACTCAACAGCCATACTGCGTGTTTAGAAATAGAAATCAAGAGAAAGGAAGCAGAGGAAGCATTCCTCCTGCACAGCCACAGGGCTCTAAGTTACTGTTGGTTCTGTCCTCTCCACCATGCATCCCGCTGACCAGCCTGACGCCTAGCACCAGGGAATACTCAAGCCATGTCCCTGAAATGAGTGTGTGGCATCAACTGTTTGTAAGGGTCATTTATGGAGAGGACTCAAAAATGATTAAAAACTCCCCCACAGCATGTTATCTCGATAATATGCATCCTGAGGTGGGACCTAGGCATTAACTACAAAGCACTATTCTAGAGGGTTGACTTTATTTACTATCACCCATAAAGTGATAAAAATCAATTCTCACCTGAGCAGCTCACAGAATTAAAATGTAAAGAACTTTTCAGACTACCAAAGTGCCTTTCAGGGTCCTGCAGTTATATGGAGTCCTGGAGTAAGATACCATTAAATATTTAATGGTATCTTAGGGACACAGGTGTTAATGTGTTGACTACACTGAGTCAAAGGAGAAAGCCAATTAAACCAAGAGGAAACTGCACTCAAGTTGCAGAGTGGCCAATTCACATGGGGTGTCTAATCAGTGGCTGGGTTTCTCCACTGGAGATAAAACCAAGTGAAATCTGCACACATCTCTCAAACATGGAGGAGCTCAATTAACTTTTAGTAGCAACAAAAATACCTGATCTTGACCCCAGAACCTTGACTGAGGCTCTGAGTACTGAAGGATGTCAAAGGCAGTCTCTTTGATAATAACTGGATTCAAAATTCTGAAATGTTTGGGCTGTAGAGGGATCTTTTCTGCCACCTGCTTCCAAAAGAAGAATCTCATCCAAAATGGCTAAGGAAAGAAAGCAAGCAATCATTTGGGGTATTAATAAAGTCATTCTTATCATCAGAGAAGGCATTCCCAGCTAATCAGGCCAAGGCCAGGAGTGTGATGAGATGTAGCCCCTTCTGTACAGCCTTCTGCAGCAGAGTCACCAGAATTTATGCAAATTCAGCACTTCAACTCTAAAAGTAACTCTAAAAATCCAATTTATGAAGGACAAAGAGAAGAACTGTAGAGCCAGCTCTTATTTGTTTGAGGTAGAAATTCCTCAATGGTAAGCTTTTTATTATCTTAAGCCATCATTTTGCCCAGGGAAGACCAAGCAAACAGGTCCAACTTAAGGGTAGTAACCACCGTAAACACCCCATCGGAAGGCGCCCTCACCCTCATCCTCTCTCCATTTACATCCTAGTCTCATGAAGTCTCTTGGCAACTGACTATGAGTCACTTTATATGTGCTTCATCTTCCAACTAGAACTTCTACCCAACAGACAATCCCAAAGTCCATGATGACCTATATATAGAATCAAGCTTTGGAGATATAAATTCTCCACCATGGGCTCAGTGCCTGTAGCTCAAGTGGCTAAGGCACCAGCCATATACACTAGAGCTTGAGGGTTGGAATCCAGCCCAGGCCCGCCAAACAACAATGACAACTACAATAAAAAAATAGCCGGGCATTGTGGTAGGTGCTGAGAGTCCCAGCTACTTGGGAGGCCGAGGCAAGAGAATTGCTTAAGCCCAAGAGTTGGAGGTTGCTGTGAGCTGTGATGCCATGGCACTCTACCCAGGGCGACAGCTCGAGGCTCTGTCACAAAAAAAACAAAACAAAAAATACAAACCAGAACAACCCCCTCCCAAACCCCCCAAATTCTCCACCATGGAACTTATAAGAAAAGTCCTATATGTCCTGCTAGTTTGTGCACACAGTCCTCGATAGTTGACCTCTGAAATTTGTGTAACAGGTGGGACTATAAAGTAATGTGATTATGGCAAAGACAAATAAAAGGAATATGACTGATGGAGGGCCACCTCCTCCACACTGGCCCTGCCAGAATGCTGTGAGTTCATTCCAACAAGGGGACCCCTGACTGACCAAAGCACTTTTGAAGAATGTCTTTGAAAATATTCCTTAGCAATTTTACATATATTCTTTTGAATATCCTCAGTAATGGCTTGTGTCATCCAAATAAATCTAATTTCTAGAACTAACCAAAAGCCATGCAAGTTCACATCTGGAGAGTAAGGTGGGTGGTCAACCTCAGTAATAGCAATACTGCTGCCAATCTTGATTATTCCATTAAGTAACCATCACCATTTTCATGTGTGACTCCTAATCAGGTTCTGACAGCAGTTTGCAGCAAAAAGTTCTGAGGGTGGCTCGGCACCTGTGGCTCAAGCGGCTAAGGCGCCAGCCACATACACCTGAGCTGGCGGGTTCAAATCCAGCCCAGGCCCACCAAACAACAATGATGGCTGCACCCAAAAAATAGCCGGGCATTGTGGCGGGCACCTGTAGTCCCAGCTACTTGGGAGGCGGAGAAGGGAGACTCGCTTGAGCCCAGGAGTTTGAGGTTGTAAGCTATGATGCCACAGCTCTCTACCCAGGGCAACAGCTTGAGGCTCTGTCTCAAACAAAAAAGTTCTGAGGGGTTCTACAAAGACAGTGATTATCATCTGAAAGTCAGCTCAAAGGTATGCACTCCACTGTGTGTGTTTAAAATAAAAGTCTATAATTACAACTAGAGAGTTCTTCACTTTTTAGAAGGTACATTTGATAGAAGAATTTCTGGTACTTACCAGGGTTTCATTTTTTAACATTGCTTGAAGCCAGTCAAAATCAGCACTTTTAAATAATACAGCAACAAACAAGTCATTGGAATAATATTCAAGGTCAGACAGTGGTGCACCCTCTGGGTAGGTCATCCTTATAGTAGTTTTATTTCCAACATCCTCCGAATATCCCTCAACAGGTGCATGATTTAACCTATTTAAACAAAATGGACAAATCTACATTAGGCAAGCCATCAATTTATATTACTGACATCCAGTGTCAAGTCTTCCACATTTTCTTAGGACAAAGAAAAAAGATGTGGTGGGGGGTAGACTGTCCCTCCCAGCAGCCTCATCCCCTTCACAGTTGTTTTTTCCAGCTGTTTGAGGAATGCAGTCTTTGGTTCATGACTGAACATGCATATCTAATCCCTGAATGTCAAGCAATTTCATCTGTCCTGATATTTTTAGCCAGTCCAAACAGATTACATTTTGGGTTTTCTCTGGGCGCCAGTAAAGTCTCCTTGAAAATTTCCCATTGTGCTTAGATACTTGTCAGAATTTAAAAATGTCATCAGAAAGAAAAATCTAGGACCCAGAGTGAGGCAGATAAAAACCACAGTTCTATGGGGTGGGGGACCACGGAGGGCACTGGGCCCCAGGTGTGCTACCTCATCTGAAAGCAAGGCTCGGGTACTCACAACTATTAGGTCAATGAAGGTTTTACCAGGGTGCTTGTCTTGGGGGATTCTAGTAATTCTTCCAGAAGCAATTCACTCAGTTATACAGCTCAAAAGTCTGTTCATTTCTTCACCTATATTATCACACCTCATCCAACCTAACCTTTCTTTTCTATTCTACTTCCAATTCCTCTTCTATCTAGTCCCTGAATTATTAAAGGATATTACCAGGCATGACAAGTAAACGTAAGGCATGATTCTAGACCAAAGTTTTTCTTCTTCTTTCCATGTTCTCTTTTTTAAGATGAAGGACATTATTGGGACCACTGGGTAAATTTGAATAAGGTCTGTAAATAAGGTCTATATTATATTATACTTATAAATAAAATTTATTAACTGTATTGTGTTAATTTCCCAGTTCTAAATACTACTGGGGGATGGTTATATAATAGAATGTATTTGTTCTTAGGAAATACACACTGGAAGTACTGAGGGGTAAAGTGACCTGATATCTACAACTAACTTTTTTTTTTTTTTGGAGACAGTCTCACTCTGTTGCCCTGCGTAGAATGTCGTGGCATCATAGCTAACAGCAACCTCAAACTCCTGGGCTCAAGAGATTCTCTTGCCTCAGTCTCCTGAATAGCTGGGACTACAGGTGCCTGCCATAATGCCTGGCTTTTTTTTTCTATTTTTAATAGAGACAGGGTCTCCCTCTTGCTTAGGCTGGTCTCAAACTCCCAAGCTCAGGCAATCCACCCTCTGGGCCTCCCAGTATGTTAGGGTTATAGGTGAGAACAACCGCGTCTGGCCCACAACTAACTCCTAAAGGGTTCAGAAAAGAATAATATAGTAACAAACATAAGGAGAAAATTATAAAACAAATGAGATAAAGTGTTATCAATCAGGAAACCTGGGAGGAGGGTAGAGGGGAGTTATTTGTACTATTCTTGCAACTTTTCTGTTAAGTTTGGAATGGTTTTAAACTTAAAAGTTACGGAAAAATAAAAAAAGCTTCTTAACTAATCTTTCCTTCCCTAGCCAGGCTCCACGCCACCTTCCCTGTCCCTGTGACAGTGGCTTCCCAGCACCTGTGCACGAAGCTCACACTCCCCAGTTAGGCACCCACCATCTCTGGACTTAAAGCCACCTTGTCAGCCCTTCCGGCTCTCACAGGGGCCTCCTCCTCCTGCCTCCATTTTACAGATGGAGAAACCAAGGTACAGTTAGGAAACTACTCGCCCAAATCATAGCTCCTGGGCACAAAGGTACTATGTAAACACACCATCACTTTAGGCCTCAAAATGTCCAAAATGAATCTTGTCATTCTTCTTCACGAACCAGAGGTTTTTCTCCACTCCTTTATTTTTTCCCTAAATAGAGACAGGGTCTTGCTATGTTGCCCAGGCTGGTCTTGAACTCCTGGGCTTAAGTGATCCTCCCACCTTGGCTGCCAAAAGTGCTAGGATTACAGCTGTGAGCCACTGTGCCCAGCCTCTGCACTCCTCCATTTCTGACAGTGGTCAATACTTTAGATACCCAGATTAGAAATCTTGGTGTCTCCTGACATAAGTTATGAAACTGTCAGTTAAGTCCTGGCATTTGCTCTTCCAATATGCCTCTCAGATTCAATCTCTAGTCACTCTTTCACTTCCTGTGTCTCACACCAGGCCCACACACTTCATGGCCTGATAACCTCTAACCCAGGCCCCACTCCTATCCTCTCCTGCCTCCAATCAAACCCACTACCACTCTTGAACAAACTTCATTAAGAGCCTGCTCTCATAATGCTCCCAGCTCTGCACATCCTTAAGATTAATTAAAAATCAATTAAGACAATTGGTTTGACATAATGTGTCAAGGGCCTGAAAAATATCCAAACATTTTGATGCCAAAAATTATACTTAAAGGAACTTCTCCAAGGAAATGATAAAAGATGTACAAAAAGACATATGTATAAAAATATGCAAACCATTTTCACAACAGCAAAGAAAAAATGGAAACATTCTAAATGTTTACAAGAGAATGACTAAATAACAAATGCTTTCCATACAAAGGAATATTAAGCACTTACTAAGTTAGTTTTTCAAGACTATTTAATGATCTGAGTGTATTCATGTTATTAAGTTAAAAAGGCAAAATACCTTATAAAAATGTAAATGCATTCGTAAGTATGTGTATAGAGCAAACGTAGACGACACAGCAAATTCTTAGTGGTTATCTGTATTGAAAATGAGTGGTCATGTTCTTCCTTATATTTTTTCATATTTTTCCAATTTTCAATACCGAACATATTTTACTTTTTACAATCAGAAAAACACATTTTTAAATGGCTAAACCAAAAAGAATCTAGAATGCTTGTGTACTGCCCGTCATGACGAGTTCAGCCTCTTCTGTGTGTTTCTGTGTCTCAGGGGCCTGGCCTCCCACAGCCCACCACCCCCAGCCCCTGCCCCAGAAGCCAGGGCTCCCTCCGACTCAGGTCTCCTACTGTGTCCTCTACCCATCTTTCCAAATCTCACCTCCTCTTAAAAGGTTCTGCCACTCACTGCTGTCCACAGCATGCTCCTCAAAGTTAAGGTCAGTGTGGCACATCTGGGGACATCCAATCATTTTGTGTTTTTGTTTCAACTTCTCTAACAGTACGTCCCTTGAGGGAGGGAAGGGACCTTGAAGGGCATCCTGTCTCCCTCCCTCAGGTCAGGGAGCTGCACTGACCAAAGGTAGTGAACTTAGCTCTAGAGGAGAAAGGTTGGTTTTAAAAGCAATGTACCTTATCACAACATCGAACCGGTTCAGGGCACAGCCCAGTTCTAGTCCGTGTAGTATCCCACCACTGCCAATAACCACACAACGCCGACAGCTCTTGGCTTTCAAGTGTTCTGGAAAGTCACGCTCAGGCAACAGTTCCAAAAGGGACTCAACTTCACTGGAGAACTTCCGGAATCCAAAAGGAGGATTATACTTGTCCTTGGCTTCACTTGTTTTGGGGGCCTTCTGCACAAAAGGCTGTAAGTCCGGGCTATACCTGTGCTCAAACAACCGTGCCATTGATGTTTTCGCAAACTTGGGCCGACAGTCCTTTTGCAAAACTTGTTGAGCATATTTCTGAGCTCTCTGGAATGAAATCACATCAACCTGAGTTTTAAAAACTCTCCAGCATTAAAAATATACTCTTAAAGATGACATTTTGTCTTACAATGTCTGACATAGCTCCCTCGTTGAGTACTATCTTTAGCATAGAACATTTGCTTGTTAGGGTTAATTTAGGCTCAGAAACTTGAAGAAACAAACTAGGAAGATCACACGATAGAGAGATAAACTCAAGGAGGGTAGTTATTTCATTGCACAAGTAAAGTAGGAAGGACTCCCACCTCCTGCCCCTGGCCCAACATTGTTCAAATAAATCTGGGGTAAAAAAATGTACTCTGAAGTATTTATGATTTCATGATTCATCAAATTCTGACACATGCTACAGCATGGAAGAACTCTGAAGACATCATGCTATGTGAAATTAACCAGTCACAAAAAAAGATAAATACTGTATGACTTTATTTATATAAGGTATCTAAAGGGGTCGAATTAAAAACGACAACCAGGAAGTAGAAGGGTAGTCACCAGGAGCTAAGGCAAAGGGAAAGAGGGAGTTGTTTTTTATTGGAAACAGAATTTTGGTCTTGCAAGATGGAATAGTTCTAGAAATTTGTTCCACATCAATGTAAATATACTTAACATTGCAGACTGTATATTTAAAAATAATTATGATAGTAAATTTTAGGTTTTTTTTTTTTTTTTTTAACCATAATAAAAAGAAGGTTTCGTATTTTGGGATCCCATCCTGCAAAATAAGAAGTAGGCTTGGGTGGCACCTATGGCTCAGCTAGTAGGGCTATACCTATGGCTATACCAAGGGTGGCGGGTTCAAACCCAGCCCTGGCCAAACTGCAACAAAAGTTATTAGTACCTGTGCAACAAAAAATAGCCAGGCTTTGTGGCGGGCGCCTGTGGTCCTAGCTACTCGGGAGGCTGAGGCAAGAGAATTGCCTAAGCCCTAGAGCTGGAGGTTGCTGTGAGCTGTGACACCATGGTACTCTACCGAGGGTGACAAAATGAGACTCTGTCTCTAAAAAAAAAAAAAAAAAAGAAGTGGGCTTGTTTATCAGTTGGGGTACTGAGCTTCATACAGATCGGAATGCAAATCATCTTAAGTGTAACCAGAGAACAACATCCTGTTAACATAGAAATTGTGTTGGTTTCAAATGCAGTCTCCCAGCATGCTAATAGTTTGATTCAGCAAGGAACTGCTACTCAATGCCAAGCACACTATCCCAGCATGGTTTGTTCTGCAAAATCCGGGTTCAGTCAGAAGGCTGCACTCAAGGATTCAGAAGGCCACATGGGGCCCCGCCGCCACAGGTTACCCACCAGTGGCACAAAGGCCTGTTTGCCCCACATCCTTCTTGGCTCAGTCAGCCACATGCTGCCACAGAGCTGCTTGTCAGGTAGTTCTCCCTGATCTTTGTGCTTTGTGTCTCTCTCTCCAGAACTCACACCTCCTTCTACCCAGCTATCTTATTGCAGGTGTGCCTGAGGGCAGGCACGAGTGTGTGTGTAAGTCCTATATATACTGGGATATGTATTTTTAAGAATTTAACATGCCTTTTTTACCTCTGTCAGCCTTGTAATTATGCGGATTATTAGTGGCAGACTAAATGTTTGCTCCAATTATGTTTTTTTCTCAAAGCCATATTATTTTTATTGTCTGATTTTTAAGGAAATATTTTGAGGGCTGGGTGCAATGGCTCATACCTATAATCCTAGCACTTTGGGGGTTGAGGCAGGAGAATTGCTTGAGGTCAAGAGTTTGAGACCAACCTGAGGAAGAGTGAAACCCAATCTCTACAAAAAAATAGAAAAATTAGCTAGGCATTGTAGCAGAAGCCTCTAATCCCAGCTACTTGGGAGACTGAAGGGGAGGATCATTTGAGCCCAGAAATTTGAGGTTGCAGTGAACTGTGATGACATCACTGTACTGCACTCCAGCCTGGATAACTTTTTTTTTTTTTTTTTTTTTAAATTAAGTCATACACACATAGATCATGAATACATTTATGCATATGTGGGGTACGATGTGTTGTTTTTTTATACAATCTGACGTGGTTACATCAAACCAATCAACATAGCTTTCACCTCATATACCAGCCTGGGTAACTCTTAAGAGTGAGATCTTACCTCCAAAAAAAAAAAAAAAATTGGAACATGTTTATTCTATTATAGCAGAGAATAGTTTAAACATATTATAGTTTCAAAAAGTTATTAGTACCTGTGTAAAGCACACTGTTTGAGGATTTGATCCCATTTCTGAAATGCCTCAGAGATGCTGCCATGGGCACTAGAGTATTCACTGCCTCTGTCCGCCCTCCTGACACTTACAGCACCTTGCAAGATTGTCATTAGTATCCTCACTTTGTAAGAGGTCTGAGCTGGCACGTCAAGCTGGGATGACCACTTCCTCAGCTCCTAAACAGCAGCCTCTACCTACAGGGAATGGCACACAGAACCCAGCACTGAGGGCAAGTGTTTAAATCTGGATTGGCAGCTTCATGAGGAATCAGTGGGAAAGCCAGGCAAGGAACTTATCACTCTCTGAGCCCCCTGGATCCCCTTGGAGCAGGTGATGCTCCAAGTCTTACTGGCCACTTAATGCCAAGTTGGTGGAGGCAGGATAGATATGGGGACCACACATTCTAGAACCCTAAGGTTAGGAACGGCAGTTTTGTAGAGACCTACAGGCCTCACTCTTCACTATGGAATGAATCTCAAGCATCTCACCTGGGTTTACAAATCTCCTAGGACAGAAAGGCACATCTGAGAAGTGCCAAAAGAGACCTAAAGCAGCTTGACGATCAACTCAGGCCTGGAAAGAGTAAGTGAGCAAGCTGGAAACGTGTATGCCACTCTCAGGGGCTGCCAAATCTTCTCTTTACAAAGTTTCTTTGGGAAAGGAGTGAAATTTCATTCCATTTCTATTCTGCCAAAGAGTTTAATTTCAGGCTTCAAACTACCGTATATACTCGAGTATAAGCCGAGTTTTTTCGGCACAAAATTTGTGCCGAAAAACCCAAACTCGGCACAAATTTTGTGACGAAGAAACTCGGCTTATACTCAAGTATATACAGTAAATTTTCTAGACTATGAGCAGAGCACAAGGCTCAGTCATCCTCTCCGGACTGTGACCCTTCTGCGCCTAATTCCCAGCAGGTGCAGGAAACAAACCCTAAATTCCACTGGACATGTCTAAAGCCATAGCAGCTCCTGTCCCTCTTTTGTTTCAATTCGTTTAAAGATGGGGAACAAGGTCTGAGAAAGTCCCAGGGACCATTTCGTCTGGCTGGAATCTGTCTCAGTCTCTCTCTTCCTGCTCTACCACTTGTCCGTGGGTCAAGGCTCAGAAGAAACATGGCTAGGGAGGTGGCGCTCACCTTAAGGAGCCGTGATGAAGAGAGGGAGCAGTGTGACTCAGCCCTTCTCTGCTGCAGGTGGCTCCAGAGCTGGAAGCCAAGGCAGCCAAGCCAGGAAGGGATGGGAGGCGTCTGCTGGGGGTCTGGATGGAGGTGAGCTAGGAGAGACTCAGGCGTAGCTGAGAACTGGTGACTCTTGCAAGATATGAGAACTCCCACTTGTCTCAAATGCAGGATGAAATTAAAGGGTTCAGTTTTAAAAGTCTTCCAGGGTGCCCACAATCAAGAATAAATTGACATCTGGTATTTTTGATGTGCCATATAAAACCACAATGGGAAAATTCACTGACAGGCGTTAAAAAATCAAAGTAATTTTCCTCAGCAAAATCTCTAATTTCTCTAATTTAAAGGTAATCCTTTTCAGGAATATAGGTAAGTGGCATAATTCTTAGTAAAAGGCAATGTCCTGTTGCATTTATTTATTTATTTTTTTAATTTCAGGACAAGGCAGAGCATTTGGATTAAAGAAAACCTTCAGGTCTAGAGTTAATCAAGTGTGGTTAATGAGCTATGTGATCTGGGGGCACGGCAGTAACCTCATGGAACTTTCAGTTCCCATGTGGGTAAACCTGGTGTTGGTCTGTTCTGCCCAGGGTTGGGTTCCTATGATGCCTGAAGAACTTGGTACACATAGACACTTATGACATCATACAAGGACAGTAAACAAGGGTAAAGTTACTGAAAATAGCTGTCTATAGCTATTACTCAGTTAAAAGCAGAAAAAGATTAAATAACAAATCCTGGGGCTTGGCACCTGTAGCTCAGTGGTTAGGGTGCCAGCTACACACTCCAGGGCTGGTGGGCACAAACCTGGCCTGGGCCTGCTAAACAACAATGACAACTACAACAAAAAAATAGCTGATGTTGTGGTGGACGCCTGTAGTCCCAGCTACTTAAGAGGCTGAGGCAAGAGAATCGCTTGAGCCCAAGAGTTTGAGATTGCTGTGAGCTATGACACCATGGCACTCTACTAAAGGTGACAGAATAAGACTCTGTCTCAAAAAAAAACCCCAAAACACAACAAAAAAAAACAAATCCTAGAAAAAATACCATATTAAAAATAGGGCCATGAGTTGAGGATAGGACTGACTATAAAGGGACTTGAGGGAAAAATCTTGGGCCATGGGAATATTCTAGAACTGACTTGTGGTGACTGTGATATGCTATGTAAACTTATCAACACTTAAACAGTATACATCAAAGAAGTAAATCTTATGGGTGCAGATTTTATCACTATCGACTGTTTAAAAAGAACAATCAGGAGATCTGGAGGCTGGACTCCATTCTAGATCTATTTAACTAGTACTGTGATTGTGGTTAAAGCACCTGTTCCTAGGTTGAGGCTCAGTCTTCTTACCTCTAAGATATTCCAGGAAAGTCTGGGGGGGGGGGGGAAGCAGCATCAAGGACAGAAAAGAAGAATGAAGTACTGGGTGCATGCTCTGACATGGGGGGGACTCTGAAAGCATTATGCTGAGTAAAAGAAGCCTGGCACAGAAGACCACACAGGGTATGGCTCCATGTACATGACATGTCTGGAACAGGAAGATCTGCAGAGACAGAAAGATTAGTAGCTGCTCAGGACATAGTGGGAAGGGGACACCAGGGAGTGACGGCTAATAGATATGGAGTTTCTTTTGGGAATAAAAATGTTCTAGCATTAGATTATGGCGATGGTTGTTCAGCTCCGTAAATACATTAAAACTGTTGCATCATTTGCATTAAATGGAACTTTACGGTACGTGAATTATATCTCAATGAAGATGTTTTAGAAGAAAGAATGAAAGAAAGAGCCTCAACCAAGGACCTGTGAGGGGTTTAGGGTATCTGAAATGGGCAGTGCTGACACAGCGGGGAGAGGCAAAGGAGGCTGCAGAGGAGCCATGCAGAGTCACAGGGGCCACACTCAGGAGCCTGGATGCTCTCTAGAAGGTAAGGGACAGACACCAGAGTTTCTAGGAGAGGGGAAAGCAACATATCACATTCCAGTTTTAGAATACCACTGTGACTACAGTGGGGTGTGCCTGGATGCAGAAGGTGGGTGAGGAAGAGTAAAACTAGGGCAATGGGCAAAAGCAGAGCATTCTACAGGGCAACCCTGACTCACTGTTCCTTTTCCTGCAATCCCAGGAACCGTATATGTTTATAAACACAAGTCACCACTCTCTAATAACTTATGCTTTAGATGGAAGGTTAAGATGCTCCCATAAATGATTACAATACCCGATGGAGTCTGGCAAATTTCTGAGGAGCTTCGATGCAACCTTGAGTTTCAGACCAAAAGTCACTAAGTCAGGAACCAGTGGTGCCATGGGCAGGGGCACGTCAAGAGCTTTCCAGCCAAGACAACTCTACCTGGAAGGTCCCAGGCTACAGAACCAGCTGATATTCTGCAAATTGCAGAGAACCTCCAAATCTCAGGCTGGAAAGGATCAGAAAGGTCCTGGAACCACTCCCTATCTGATGCCTGTGATGCCTGAATTCCAGGACCCCTGGCTTTCTTAAAGGCCGCCACAGATTTGTCACAAAGGTAGACCATTTATCTATCTTTGGATGCCCTAAACCATCAAAGCTTTCTCCTTGAGCTTGGCTGCCATCCCCAATACACAGCTCTGTCATTAAGGCCACCTGGGCAGCCCAATCCTTCCAGAGGCCAGGCCTCTGGTTTGTCAACACTGGCCACCATGTGCCCTGCACTGGGTCTTCTCCCGAAGGCTATACTGTTGCCACCCTTTCAATAGTGCCTAGAGAGGTGCCAAGTCTCTGGTCACTCTCAGAAGTCACTAGCACTCCTTGGGTGAACCTTAAAGAGGAACTGCCATAATGACCAGAGCATTTGGTCTGACCACTGCAGCGACAATAGACCATCCCTGGTCTATTAGTGCAGCTTAAGTTAAAAATGATCACAGGCTGCCAGAGCACGTTAATGCAGATGTCACTGGGCAATAAAAATACTAAGTTGATTTCTCTCAAGGTATTATTAAAAGACTTGTTTTCCACCATGTGCTTATGAAATAGTGTGCTCAGTCACTCCACGAGAGAACGCACCTCTCTGCTCGATTAACCCAGTCTAGAGCAATTATTTCACACCTGTTCAGATGGTAGTGAACAGGAAAAGGGGGATACACAGAGCAAGTGGAGAAGTGCAGCAAAGAAAGGGAAGAGTTGCCAGCGCATGAGTATGTCATGCCAAGTGCTATTATTCTAGGCCTTTCTCGGGAAACAAAAACCAGAGACATGATGTCTGAAACCTTTATCCACAAGTGCTGTGAAGGGCCTTGGAATTGAAAGGGACTGGAGAGATGTCTGCAAGGCCAGGTGGGTCAGGAGAGGAAACCTGAGCAGAGCGCCCAGGACCTCCACATCCTGCTCCACCAAAGCAGGGGTGAAATGCAATTAGCCAGCGGACCTCTGAGGACAGATGCCTAGAAAGGAAGGCTCTGTGATCAGCAAGACGCCAAAACTCAGGAGTTCCACAGAGGCCAAGCTGTGCATTTAACTGAGCTCTTCATTTACTTGTTCATACCTCTCTGTACCACAAAAAAAAATCTGAAGCACTATGAAGGGATAAACAGATTAAAGCAGAAATGTGTGAATAAAAATCAGGACCAGGGAAGCAGTTTTGTGTATCTTATTCAACTTTTATTACTATCCTATTACACAGATGCTACCTACATTTCACAGCTGAGAAAACTGGGGCTTAAGACAATTAAGTAACTTGCCTAAGATTTTACTGTTATTAAGAGGCAATTAGATTTGAATCTAGATTTAAAAAATGCAACCTTTCTCCTCTCTGGATTGTGCTGCCTGTAACTCCTGGCTTCTCTGTGGACACTCCCCATCCAGGCAGAGGGAGGACTGGTCAGGAGCTACTGGAAAAGTGACCTGAGCAGGTTATTAATTCTCCCTGCACCTCAGTTTCCCCAGTTGTGAGGTGGAGATGATCCTACCACCTCCATCCCCAGGACTGTTACGAGGGTTAAATGAGTTAATACTGCTAACACAGAGAACAGTTCAGGCACACAGAAAACATTACACTAAATTAACTAGTTAACTAAACTAGATGTGGACTTGTGTGAGTAGCTTACCATCCAGGCCGTCATCTACAAGGTGGCAATGATACTGGGATGTCTCGCGGTCATGACGAGTCAATGAGATAACATGTATGAAGGAGCGTCCATACATGCCAGTCACCAATCCCACCACGGTACCTTATTTACAATCATCTCTTCTTCCAGCCTGTACTGAACATTACTGGATAATTTAGCTACTCTAATCATTAGCACTTTACATGTCAATTGATTTAGAAACATAAAGTGAAAGAAAAAAAACCTTGAAATGCAATTTGAAATCATTAAAACTAAAAACAAAACACAAGAAGGACAAGTGATATTAAGAGCATTTCTTTCCCGTTTTAACAATATGTACACAGGCAGCATCAGGGTAAATTAACTCCATGACAGATGCCCCACAGGAGTACCCAATCTTTTTTTTTCTGCCACACCCTAGAAGAAGAGAAGTTGTCTTGGGCCACACATTAAACACACAAACGCTAAGGAAAGCTACTGACCAAAACAAGATCCCTGCATAATTTTCACAATATCTGACATCACACATTAAGGAGAACAGGCCTCCAATAATCCACATGGGGCCTGGGGGCCACAGGTTGGACACCCCCGCTACAGTGTGTCAAGTGGAGCCCTCCTCACTCCACGCCATGCCACAGTGAGTTGGAGAAGAATACTGAAAGGTAGATGGGTCAGTGGTTGTTTTTTTAGAGGGGGGGTTAGTCTTTGGTTTTGGAGTGCTAAGATTAAGTGTTTTCCCTTATGTTTTCAAACTTTCATTAGTATTTATTTGTAACACAGTAGAGATGATACTATGTATGGCAGTTTAAGTGAATGCTTGGAAATGTTTTCATTTAAACCACAGCAATGGGGTATCTAACCTTTACACGGTCAGGGTCCACGTAATGCGCTTTTTTCATGTCACATTCTTCAGTAGGATGATTTAACGTGAGAGTATAAATGATCCACAATATAAACATAGGCAATAAACATCTGGAAAATAATCAATTAGGTACAATGAAGTCACGTGATAATCATAAGACATAATGTGAAATAAATGAAAATCGAACCCAAATCCGAGTTTGCCTGCCATAAAGCATAAAAGTACCAGCATTAACTTGACCTCAGCATGAAAGGAAGGTACCATTTTTTATTTTCCCAACAAGATAAACTATCATTTCTGACTGCCTTTGTTACAAGCAAATATAAAAAAAAACAAACTTTTTTTTGCAAAGTTACCATAATAAAATCTGAATCACAGTGCCAATTATTGGGCTTTTAAAAAATCAAGTAAGATTATTTATTTATTTATTTTTAGGCTGGTCAAATAAGTGAAGCAGTGGGAGGGGAGAAGGAACAAAGGAATCTGTAATTGGTTGTGATCAAT
The DNA here is from genome assembly GCA_963574355.1 of Loris lydekkerianus. NCBI lineage: Eukaryota > Metazoa > Chordata > Mammalia > Primates > Lorisidae > Loris > Loris lydekkerianus. Next base: position 12,806 of record CAUYPK010067299.1, on the reverse strand, counting down.
TAGTTGTCAAGTAAGATTTGATATAGGATCTCAGAGTTAACGTTTCGTGACTTGAAAATACTATCGGTCCTTTGAAATAAAGAAAAACAAAACAAACAATCTATTCATAATACTTCTAAAGAATTCTACCCAGAATTGAGACTGACAGTATCATCAGCTATCCTTAAGAACATCTAAACAAAATATTTTTAAAGATAATCCGTGCTATTATACAGTTTGACGCACACAGAGGATTTGGAGAAAACAGTGAGTCTAGTCTTAGTTCTAGATATCTTTTTTTTTTTTTTTTTTTGCAGTTTTTGGCTGGGGCTGGGTTTGAACCCGCCACCTCTGGCATATGGGGCCAGCACCCTACTCCTTTGAGCCATAAGGTGCCGCCCCTAGATATCTCATTTTTAATAAGCTTCCCAGTGACAATGACAAAAGTTAAAAAAAAAAAAAAAAAAAAAAAACTCAAGAAACTCAGTTTAAATCAAAACGTAAGAACCACTGATTTAAATAATTCATTTTCTTAAAAAAACAAAGGTTAGGAATAATCTTTAGGGGAAAACAATCCATTTTCTAAAGAAAAGGACAGTTTAAAAAATAGCATCTAGCACAACATACTGTATATAATAGATGTTAAATATGTCTTGAGACTTAAGGATGATGATGCTGTGGTGTTTTTAAGACTTCTCAGATCTCCCTTCAATAGGCTTCCCAGGAAAGCCTAGCCAAGCCCCTTCATTTTTCCCTGGGACTGAGTACGTTAAATGCACAAGATGTTACCATTCATGTAAAAAAGCAGGTTGGTGGAGCAGGGGAAAACACACATACAAAATGTTAATATTTCTCATTTACATAAAAAAACTGGTCACACTCGTTTTCTTTAAGTGTGGAGGGGAAACAGGGGCGGCAGGGATGAGAGTATGTTTCACCCAATTTCTTTATAACTTTTGAATATCCTGTGAACTCAGTATTACCTACTCCTCTCTCCAGTCTCCAGCAAAGATGCCACATTCAGTGCATGTAATACTTCTCTTATTTTGATTAAAAAAAAACAAAGAAAGAAAGAAAGAAAGGAAAGAGTATACTCAGTTAAAGTTTAAATAAAGATTCAAACCATAAAAAAAAAAAAAAAAAAAGAGTATTAAAAGTGCTTCTGGAATCGACAGCGCTCGGCGCATTGTACTGTGTGATTCCTGGTGTGAGGCAGCCTGGCCGGGAGCAGGAGCTGCTGGGGTCCTGGTCTACCTTGTTGGTGGCTTCACAGCTGACACCAACACAATGTCGGGCCCACTGGAGGCCTCAATAAATACATGCTGGTGACGACAAGGAGACTAAACATGATACGAGTGTTTACTCCTATAAATGTTCTTTTCTCACCTTTTCCCCTCTACACCTCCTAAGACTAGATTTCAAGATTAGATTTCTTTAGACATGCAAAAAGGTAATTTTCAACTTAATTTGGTATTAAAAGAAAACCTCACAAGTTTTTCCCTTTTTTTTTTTATTATTATAGATAAAAATATGCACCATAGATGTGGCCCAACCCATAAGTTTTTCCTTTATTAATTCTTATCACTTACCAGGATGTGAAAGTGACCAGACTGAAACACCCTGTCATTCTTCTTTATTATTCAATATTTAATAGTATGTAAGCACCTTCAGGGAAATTTAATTTAACATATCTTAGATTAACTTAAAATAGCTAAGGGGAAAAGCTGTCTTTGGTTAAATAATGGCAAGGAGAGGACTGTAGGAGGTGTTCACTCAGCCACCCGGGCTGAGGTTCAGGGTATTGGGTGGCGCTCTCTTCCCAAATACCGCTGGACACAGAAACCCACTCCGCCTGCACAGTGAATCCTGACTTGACCGTGCCTTTGAATGACCCTTTGGCCAAGTAAGCCTCTCCAACATCAGCCATCTTTAGAGCAATGATTGAACTTTTCTCCCAGTTCTACACAGTTAACCCAAATCAGGGGTTCTACAGTCTGCGTGGTAGTACTTACTTGAAGAACTTTTTTAACAAAAAGCTGGGTCTTTTCATCTTGTTTTGAGCTGGCATGTACCATTGCAGGGGAAGCCTGGAGTAATCACTTCTTAGTTTCACACAGTTATTCTCACTTGGCATTGCTGTGAAGACACAAAAAGAGGACAGTGAGGAAAAAGAGGAAGGAGTCAGGTGGGTTATGTTTTTCAAAGAACTTTATATGATGGCCCGACACCCATAGCCCAGTGGTTAGGACACTGGCCACATGCACCGGGGCTGGTGGGTTCTGGTGGACTTGAACCCAGCGCAGGCCTGCTAAAACAATAATGACAACAACAACAACAAAATAGCTGGGCATTGCGGTGGGTGCCAATAGTCCCAACTACTTGGGAGGCTGAGGCAAGAGAATTGCTTAAGCCCAAGAGTTTGAGGTTGCTGTGAGCTGTGATGCCATGGAACTCTACCGAGACTCTGTCTCAAAAACAAACAAACAAACAAACAAACAAAAAAACCTTATATGATACATCCATACCGTGGATACCACTTAGCAGTGAAAAGGAATGGCCTATCTATACACACAATACCTTGGATGAATCTAGAGAATTATTCTGAGTCAATTCCAGAAGGTTACATATTGTATGATGATTTCTAACATCACTGAAGTAACAACATTATAGAAATGGCTACTAGCTTAGTGGGTGTCAGGGGTTATTGAGTGGAAGCTAGAGGTGGCTATGAAAGGGCAACTCAAGGAACCGTATGGCGATGGAAATGTTCTGCATCACCAATTGTGATTTGGTACTATAGTTTTGCAAGCTGCCACCTCTATGGGGGGAAAACAGAAAAGGAAACATGAAGTATCTCTAGATTATTTCTTACAACTACATGTGAATCTATTGTTATCCCTGAATAAGTTAAAATTGTTTTTCAAAAAAGATCCTTGTGCCAGGCATGGTGACTCTCACCTATAATCCTGGCACTATAGGAAGCCAGGGTGGGAAGATCAGTTGAATTCAGGAGTTGCAGACCAACCTGAGCAAGAACAAGAGGGAGGGAGGGAGGGAGGGAGGAAGAAAGGTTGATTGAGTGTGGTAGAATATACCTATGGTCCCAGCTACTTAGGTGGCTGAGGCAGGAGGATGGCTTGAGATCAGAAGTTTGAGAACAGTCTAAGTAAGAGCAAGACCCTGCCTTTATGAAAGAAAAAAGAAAGAAGGAAGGGTGATTGAGGGGAGGAAGGAGAGAGAGGAAAAATAGGAAAGGGAGGGAAGGGAGGAAAGGTAGAAAAGGGAGGGAAGGGGAGGAAGGGAAGGAAGGGAGGGAGAAAGAAAAATTAGCTGAGCGTGGTGGTGCACACCTGTAGTCCTAGCTACTCAAAAGGCTGAGGCAGGAGGATCACTTGAGCCCAGGAGACTCTAGTCAGCACCAACCGTCTCCCAAAAAATAAATTAAAAATAATTTTAAAAGACCCTTTATATTTTAGAGATAAATATAGAAATACTTATAGATGTAACCATAGAAATAAGTTCTGCTTCAAAAACATCAAGACGGGGATATGTAGGAGTAGCAGGAGGTAGGGGAGAATAGATGAAACAAGACTAGCTTTATTCCAGGCATAGTGGTTCATGCCTGTAATTCTATTACTTTGGAAGGCTGAGGAAAGAGGATCACTTGAGGCTAGGGGTTCAAGACCAGCCTGGACAACATAGTGAGACCCTGTCCTTGAAAAAAAAAAAAGAAAGAAAGAAAAATTGGCTGGGTGTGGTGGTACATGCCTGTGGTGCCAGCTACTCAGGAGGCTGAGGCAGGAGGAATTTGAGGTTACAGTGAGCTATTATCCTGCCACTGCACTCCAGTCTGGGCAATGGGTGAGACCCCTATATATAAATTATGATAATAATAATAATAATAATAATCAGAAAAGCAGACTAGAAAGCTAGTCTTAAAGAAGCTGATAACTGCCAAAGCAGCCATGTGATGTCATGGCACTCTACCGGAGGGTGGTACAGCGAGACTCTGTCTCTACAGAAAAAAAAAACAAAAAAAAAAACTGCCAAAGCTGAGATGGGTACATAGGGTTCATTATGCCATTTTCTCCACTTTTGTGCATATTTAAAATGTTCTATAAAGAAATTGTTTATAAAGAAAGCATTACATTGGGATGGCATGGTGGCTCGCACCTGTAATCCTCTAGGATTACACTCTAGGAGGCAGAGGTGGGTGGATTACCTGAGCTCCCGAGTTTAAGACCGGCTTGAGCCAGAGTGAGACTTTGTCTCTAAAAATAGCTGGATGTGGTGGCAGGCACCTGTAGTCCCAGCTACTTGGGAGGCTTAGGCAAGATAATCACTTGAGCCCAAGGGTTTGAGATTGCTGTGAGGTGTGACACCTCAGAGCTGCTCTGAGCGTGACCAGGTGAGACTCTGTCTCCAAAAATAAATAAATAAATAAATAAAAGCATTAAATTAAAAGCAGTACAAAAGTGTCACATTAAGAAAAGAGGAGAAGGCTTGGCACCTGTGGCTCAAGTGGCTAAGGCACCAGCCACATACACCTGAGCTGAAGGGTTCAAATCCAGCCTGGGTCTGCCAGACAACAATGACGGCTGCAACCAAAAAATAGCTGGGCTTTATGATGGGTGCCTGTAGTCCCAGCTACTTGGGAAAGGGAGGCAGGAGAATCACTTGAGCCCAGGAGTTGAAGGTTGCTGTGAGCTGTGATGCCACAGCATTCTACCTAGGGTGACAGCTTGAGGCTCTGTCTCAACAAAAAAAGGAGAAAAAGAACATGGTATGGCAATTTTAAGTAAAACTTTCCTTTAACAAAAAAATATGTTCCTGGGTATGCCTGCCTACCTATTCAATTAACTTTATTCTCAGTTTTTCAAGTTCTAAATAATATTCCAAGGGTATTCCAAGGGTAATGTAGTAGAAATTGCTATGTCTTATCCTGTATCAGTTTTCCTCTTCCTCTCAACTTAGTAGAACACCAGATTTTCATGACTACATTTCCCAGCCTCCCCTGGAGCAAGGCATGACCTCATGACTAATTTTCAGCCAATGGGATATGAACAGAAGCATTCTGGGCAATTTCCAGGGCTCATCCCTTGGCATACTCCCAGCCTCTCCTCCTTTCACTTCCTCCTGGTTGAATTACAGAAACATATTGAGCATCTACACTACACAGGGACAATATTACCCAAGGACAGTGAAACAACAAAAGAGAAGACGACTGGGTCCCTGGTATGACCCAGGACAGAGCTGCCATTCCACCTCTGAACTCTACTGTTTTAGAGGAATAAAATTCTGTGTAGTTTAAGCAATTGTTAATTAAAAGTAAAGTTATATCTCAACTAACACGTGCCAATTACTTTTATAATAAAGTTATATATTAATTTAAGAAATAATGTCTTCACTATATTTAGTCTTTCAGTCAGAAGGAAGAAGTAATACCTCATTATGTACTTTATTTCTTTTTCCCATTAGGGTTTTGCCTTTTTTTTTTTTTTTTTTTAAATCTTATGTCAAACTAAACAGACATTTAAGTATTTCCTTTTCTGCTACCATAAACAATCTCTTCCTCAACACCAATACTAACTGTGTAGCAAGAATTTTACCAATTCTTGAGTTAAAGAATTTTTATCGCTAAATATCATTCTATTTGTACAGTTTCAAAAACTAGTGCCAAGGGCCTTATTAATAAACCTTTATTGAAAGAATTTACTGAATTCTTAAATAAGAAGTTAGGCCACCTGAGACCCCGGAAGATTTTCAAACACCAACCCCCTGGTTACCTAATGCATGGTTGGCCAAGTGGTAGGAACCAGCAGACTACCTATGGCCAAGGTAAATATAAAACTGACGTTTCTGAGATGTCCATATTGATATATTTCACACCAAAGTGGACCTCCAGAGAACACAGCTGACCGTGGTGAGAGCATGAGAAAGGAACTTTGTGCACTCTGTTGCATGCAGGCTACGGTCTTGGCTCTCAGCTCTATTCCGCCCCTCCAGCTATAAGCCTGTAAACTTCATTTCCCAGTCTTTGTCTTGCCAGGTAGTTTCCTATTGGGATCTGAGAATGTGCTGGTAAAAGACCGGAAGACAACGGGAAAGAAGCTTTCTATTCCCCTGACCTGGTGAGGTTTCTGACAGGAGTAGCAACAGCAGTAATGGAAGGTGCCTACATGTGACTCCACCAGCAGCTGCAGCACTTCCAGCAACTTTGTTACAAGTAAAGCTTCAGCCGTGACAGCAGCTTCCCAAGTCCGTCTGTCTGATGAACCCTCCCACCTACGCTCAGACCTGTGCATCTGAAGACTCTTTTGCCATCTTCATCTCAAGCAACATTCTTAAGAACAGTGTCCTCCATCCCTATGCTATCAGGTAGCTGCACCATCAGCTCAGGCATCCAAGCCCAAAACATGCAATTTAGCCCCAGACCTTCAACCCCAATCAATCCCCTGGACCTGCCAATGCTACTTCTGAACTTCCTGTGCCCATCACACTCTTTTAGAAGCACTTACCTGGACTTCCCTGTCTCAATTTCATCTCCTCAAAATCATCTTTCTACAATACATATCTGCTTAATGGCTCCCAGCTCATCTCGGATCTGTCACTCTGTATGACAAATCTGTCACACTTCACAATTAAGTCCTGTTAGAAACTTGATGAGCCAGACTGCTGCCTCAGTGTCTTTCTTGGTGTGTGATGTGCCCTTCCATGTGTAATCCCACTTTCACAGTCTGCCTGGTGAACTACTTTTCATCCTTCAACCCAGCTCAAGCATCTCCTTCCTTCTTTCAGACTCGTTTTCCAACATATACCTAAGTACCCAGGGTACTTCCCTGTCCATTTACCACATGAACTGAAATTTTTTTTTTTTTTTTTTGGCAAGTTCTTGGAGGCTTGAGCTACAGGGCCAGGACTTTGTTCCCCTTTGTATCTCCAGCGCCTAGGACAGAGACTGGCACACAGCAGGCTTAAGAAACATCTCCATTGGAATGGAATGTGCATCACATGGCTGTGTCTTACCATCAAACAAGAAAAACACCCCCCACTCCCAAAAAGCATTTGCTCAATATTTGTGAAGATGAAAACCGAAACTGAATGTTAGCAGAGATTACCATGGCAAGAACAAAGCATATGATCCATTGGAACATCTAAAATGTCCAACAATGGGGAATTGGTGTAAATTACGGCACAAACCACAGGAATACTCTGCAGCCATCAATATCTTGCTACACAGTGGGGTCTCTGACACCCAGCATCAGCGTCACCCAGGAGCAGGTTAGAAATGTAAGAGCCTCAGGCCCTGCCCTGGCACCACAGACTTAGAATCTGCATTTTTTTTTTTTTTTTTTGTGAGACAGAGTCTCACTATGTTGCCCTTGGTAGAGTGCTGTGGCATCACAGCTCACAGCAACCTCCAACTCTTGGGCTTAAGTGATCCTCGTGCCTCAGCCTCCCAAGTAGCTGGGACTATAGGCACCCACCACAACGCCTGGCTATTTTTTGTTGCAGTTGTCATTGTTGTTTAGCTGCCTTGGGTCAGGCTTGAACCTGCCAGCCTCGGTGTATGTGGCTGGCACCATAACCACTGTGCTATGGGCACAGAGCCAGAATCTGCACTTTCAATGAGATCCTTAGGGGATTCATACAAGCATTAAAAATTTGAGAAGCACCAGCTTAAAGTATTGGGTACATTTATTGACACAGAAAGATAGAAGAAAAAAGCAGTTTTGTAAAAATGTATGTATATACGCATGTAATCATGCTCTGGGATATATAATATCTATTTACGAGAATTTAACTTCCTAGGTGTTTCATCAAATCACCCTATCTGGACTCAACAGTATTTATTTCTTGTGATTTACCAGGGAGCATTTGGAATCCATGCCTTTCAATGTCACAATAGGAGGGCCAACTTGTGACCCTTTGCAGATGTACAACTGACAGTGAGGCAGCCTTAAGATGTTTCGTCGGAAAGCCTGGGGTTTAACAGCTGAAAGTCATGATCACCTCTGCACCATCTGCAATGTTTTCATTCATTTGTCTTTAATGTTATGTTTGGTGAAGAAAAGGTTGAAACTAAACATTCAATTATAAAAACATTGAATTAGGGCATGCTTTGTTAACTCTTGAAATAACTGTGTGCACCCAGCATGGCGGCTCACACCTGTAATCCTAACACTCTGGGAGGCCAACACGGGTGGATTGCTCGAGCTCCCGAATTTTGAGATCAGCCTAAGCAAGAGCGAGACCCTATCTCTTAAGAGACAGCCAGTTATTGTGACGGGTGCCTACAGTCTTAGCTACTTGGGAAGCTGAGGCAGGAGGATCACTGGAGGCCAGAAGTTTAAGGTTACAATGAGCTGTGATGACACCACTGCACTTTAGCCAAGATAAGAGAGCAAGATCCTGTCTCAAAAAACAGAGTGATAAAGCAGAAACTAAGTTACCAGATTTTCAGAAAGAACTTCATTAAGAAAGGATCATGTGTCTACTGATCTAGAAAGAAATATATTTATGGAGAAGCAAAGTAAAAGATGTTGACAAGTCCAGATTGCCTCAGGGGCAGAGACGGGTCACTCTCCTTTTGTGGAAGTTTCACAGGGTTTTCCAAAGAGCTGATGAATGAATGAACAGAAGGACAAAGGATGACAGAGGCCCCTCCCTCTCTTCAGAGGGCTGGCATTGCAGCAACAGCTGAAGAAGCCGAGTATCACAAACCTCTCCCCACACTAAAGCCACACCCAGCCACTGGTGTACAAGTGCACATGCAGCCTCCATTCAAGTTAGCAAACTAGACCCTCTCATCAATTCCATTCATTTACATAATGTGAAGAATGCTTAAGCTAGAATAAAGCTACAGACAAAACTGCTTATACAGACAGTCCTATATTCAATTGCTTTATTTTGTCTTTTTTAACACTTATCACAAGACACATTCAGATTTTTTACTTTTTAATTACACATTTATCTCTTATCTCTTCCAAAAGAATATAGATTCTGTGCAAGCAGGGGACTCTGCTTCCCACACCACAGTATTCACACACCACTGGGCCTGGGATGGTGAGAGGAATATCATGGGCATCCCGTATCTACTTACTGAATAAATATTCCATTTCTTAGGAGGGTTTCAGAGGCAATGGTGGTTACAGGCACACCTCCAAGGCTTTTGTTGGCAGGCCGTCACGGGGGCTAGCCTGCCCTCTGTTTGTGGCTCCCTCCTTTTCCATCTCTTAAGAGCTAGGATCCCCAGGGATTAAGAATTTGATCCTCTTCCCATTCAGGCTGCTGAGGTAATGGTCACCATATCATCTCTTCACTAACCACCTTTATGCAGAAAAGGCATGCCTTCCAAGGTTATATTTTTCTACTCACAAAAAAAGTAACAGATTTTTCTTAACATCCCATAAGCATAATGAAGAAATAATTCTTTGGGGAGGGGGGCTCTTTTATAAACTGATACATAATAATTGCACATATATTTATGGGGTACTTGTGATATTTTGATACAGCCATACAATGCATAACAATCAAATCAGGGTAATTAGGATATCTCTCTCTCAACCATTTATTATTTCTTTGTGCTGGGAACATCCCAAGCCTTCTCTTCTAGCTGTTTTGAGGTATACAATAAATTATTATCTGTAGTCATCCTACTGTGCTATTGAACACTAGAACATAATCCTGTATTTTTAATACTGCGTAGTAAGCCCTAGTGAAGAAATGTAAAGGCATGCTTGGGCTTTAGGCCCATTTGTATAACATTTATTTAACTTTTTCAAAATTAAGAATTAACCTCATGCCTGTAATCCCAGCACTTTGGGAGACTACAGTGGGAGGATCCCTTGAGGCCAGGTAGTTCAAGATCAGCCTGGGGAACATAGCAAGATGCTGACTCCACAAGAAAAATAAATTAGCCATTCCAGACAAGAGCAGAATAGATGCCACAGAGCAGTACATGATGAACGCCAAATCAACTGCACAGATAATTCCTGGTGTAAAAGTAGAGCGCTAATATTTATTGGAAGGGATAAGCCCATACATGATCTCACTGAATCCTAAAACACCTTCTTCACTGGACTGCTATCTGCATTTAACCTGCCAAAGGACATACACGGGTAACCAAAGGAGCTGAGGATTCAACCCCACCTCTGTGGCCTCCCACCTGGAGGTGCTTAGAAAGGGTAGGACTTGGAATAACAGGTGAGAATGTATATATGTATGTGGGGGGGTTGTTTGGTTTCTTAAATCATGAAGTCATGCCAGGGCACAGACTGTTATAAACAAAAATCTGAAATTGAGAAAGCAGTGAGTAAAGCAACCTGGCTGCAGTGGTGAACAGGATAGCTTAGACCAGTGGTTCTCAACCTTCCTAATGCTGCAGCCTTTTAATACAGTTCCTGTCTGGGAAGGTGAACAGGATAGCTTAGACCAGTGGTTCTCAACCTTCCTAATGCTGCAGCCTTTTAATACAGTTCCTATGGATCACGACTCACAGGTTGAGAACCACTGGCTTAGACATTAATACTGCAGCCAACAGCACATCCTGTAGGGCCGGAGATTCCTGAGGGCAGACAGGAGAGAAGGAATACAGGCTAGCCACATGTTGGGCTGCCCAGGACTGAGGCAGAATCCTGGGCCCTCCCTGCCATAGTGTCCAGGTGGAGGGGAGCCTGTGGCCCTCCCTGGTGAGGAGGAAACAGAGGGGATGAGGACAGAGATCACCAAGACACGATGAACGGAAGGCCAGCAATGAACAGAAGCATGACAGACAAATCTGGGTCCCGATTATGGAAAGTAATAGGAAAAACTTCTCTCTCTCTCTCTGTGCATCCAGACCAGTACCAGTCTCCCCCATCCGTGGGGAAGAGGGAAAGTAGCCACGTAGCCACTCACATCACTCTTGGAGTTTGGTGTTTGAGGTGAAGAATTCCACTTCATAAAGGAGAAGACATGACAGAAAGCCTCACCTCAGGGAGAAGACTGTTGGGGTACACACACAGACCAGTCTTGCCTATAGAGAACAAATAACCCCTGCAAGTACAGTGGGAGCCAAGGGGGCGACAGAGGAGAGGACAAAAGATGTGTGCGGTGGACAGATGGACCGGAGGAGCCAAGCACAGAGGCCTGGCTAGAGCCTGGGTCTGTCCAAGGAAGCACACAGGGGTGGGTGGGTACAGGCAGGAGGGTGGTAGGGAGGTCCTACAGTGGGCTGCATGAGTGCTGGCTGCTAATGGCACACATCTGTCCCCTGTCCTCCAACCCCAGCCAATGATTGACTGACAGGTACAAAAGACCCCCTCACCTCTAGGTGGGACCCCTTGTGAGAGCAACCCTGAGCTCCCTGAGGGATCAACAGGGACCCCAGCTTTGCTTAGCCCCTTCCCCTGCCCTACTCCCTCCATGCTGGGGGCTCCATCAACAAATGAGGAGTCCTTGAGTCCCAATTTCAGGCTCTGCTTCTAGGACAGGCAGCTGGGTTGGCAAGGCCAAGGTACGGAAGAGTACAAAAGGTCATGGATGATAAGGAGGGGCCCCTGAGGAAGTGACTCAGGGGCGGACATGAAACTTGTGGTAAGATCACAAGACAGCAGCAGAGACAGGGGAAGTGGGGGCCTCCACAGGCTCAGTCTCCTGTGGGATGGTGCAGGACAGGGAGGACACGGCTTCCAGTAGCAGCACCGACAGGGCCCGAGATGGGTCAGATGAGAGGAGAAGGAAGGGGTAGAAAACTCAAGCCACAAGGAAGACAGTAGAGCTCTCTGTGGAGAGGCCACCAGGAGCAGGAAAAACCGCAGTGACAATGTCAGCATGACCTTGCAGCCTCAAATGCCTATGGGTCCCCAGGTTGCTGAATTCCGTGACAGCTGAAAGCCCAGGCACACCACGCTTAGGAGGGACGCACGCTGGAGTTCAGTCGAGGTTGCACTGCCTGCAGGTAACAGAAACCTGTCAAGACCTTTAACCAAGCAATGATTTATTTCTCACACAGGAAGTCTGGGGATAAGCAGACTAGGGTTGGTGTAACCCAGCTCTTGGCATCTTCTGCTCTCCTGGCCTCAGCAGAAGGACAACTTCCACTCCATCTTCCAGGCAGAAAGGAGAAGAAGGGAAAGACAGGAAGGAAAGGGCAGCATCTGTATCAGCAGAAGGAAAACTCCCTGAGAGACCCCTGACAGGCCTGGATCTCTTTGGCTAACACTCCACCACACAGCTGGGAACCTTCATAAGTTGGGCAGGCTGCTTCCCCAAACAAAATCAGGCTTCTGTCAGCAAGGAAGGGGAGAGAGGGAATCCTTAAAAGGCAATATAGTAGGGTCTGCCACAGCCAGAGGTAAGGATCTGGGGCTATTTAGATACAGAATATAGTTTAGACTACTCTACAGAGGCGAGACCCTCTCCAACAAACACCCACACACAAGTGGAAGAACAAAGTGCAGACCTTTTTTTTTTTTTTTTCCATTGTTGGGGATTCACTGAGGGTACAAGAAACCGGATCACACTGATTGCATTATTGCATTTGTTAGATAAAGTCCCTCTTACAATTGTGTCTTGCCCCCAAAAGGTGTGTCACACCCTAAGACCCCACCCCCTCCCTCCTTCCCTCTCTCTGCTCTTCCTGTCCCCCTCCCTCCCTCCTTCTTTCTCTCTCTGCTCTCCCCTTCTCCCACCCCCACTGTGTCATTGTCATTAATTGTCCTCATATCAAAATTGAGTACATAGGATTCATGCTTCTCCATTCTTGTGATGCTTTACTAAGAATAATGTGTTCCACTTCCATCAGGTTAATACAAAGGATGTAAAGTCTCCATTTTTTTTAAATG
>CAUYPK010067295.1:0-31907 GCA_963574355.1 Loris lydekkerianus | reverse complement strand
CTGTACAGGCAGGGGCTGGAGAAACCATCTCTGTGCAGGCAGGGGCTGGAGGCACCATCTCTGTGCAGGCAGGGGCTGGAGGCACCATCTCTGTGCAGGCAGGGGCTGGAGGCACCATCTCTGTACAGGCAGGGGCTGGAGGCACCATCTCTGCACAGGCAGGGGCTGGAGGCACCATCTCTGCACAGGCAGGGGCTGGAGGCTCATCTCTGTACAGGCAGGGGCTGGAGGCACCATCTCTGTACAGGCAGGGGCTGGAGGCACCATCTCTCTACATGCAGGGACTGGAGGCACCATCTCTTTACAGGCAGGGGCTGGAGGCACCATCTCTGCACAGGCAGGGGCTGGAGGTACCATCTCTTTACAGGCAGGGGCTGGAGGCACCATCTCTGTACAGGAAGGGACTGGAGGCACCATCTTTGTACAGGCAGGGACGGACTGGAGGCTCATCTCTGTACAGGCAGGGAGGGACTGGAGGCTCATCTCTGTACAGGCAGGGAGGGACTGGAGGCACCATCTCTGTGCAGGCAGGGACTGGAGGCCCATCTCTGTATAGGGAGGGACTGGAGGCACCATCTCTGTACAGGCAGGGAGGGACTGGAGGCACCATCTCTGTACAGGCAGGGACTGGAGGCACCATCTCTGTACAGGCAGGGAGGGACTGGAGGCCCATCTCTGTACAGGCAGGATGGGACTGGAGGAAATATCTATCTCTGCACTTCAGTGCTTTCTGGTAGCACAGTACCCTGTACTTGGCCTGGTGGGAAGGACCCAACATAGAACTCTTGACTACCCCACCGTGCCCTCTGTTTTCCCACAAAAGAAAAACATAAATGTAGGGACTAAAGGATTCTATTATGTTACTCCCTCACTTTGCTGCATCTTAATGACAGTTTGGTGAAAACTTGAATGAGTTTATGAATAGAGCCCAGGGTTCAGATTCAGGAAAACGTGAATTCTAGTTCTAAATTTGCCTTTTACTAGTTATGAGACCTCAGCCATTTAAATCATTTCTTTCCACCTTTCCTTCCTCTTCTGACAAATGAAAATAGCAACAATTTTTTTTTTTTTTTTTTTTTTTGCCTTGCCTTCGTAAAGCTAGAGTTTGATAATGTGTAGAAAATTCCATTGTAAATTCTATGTTGATTGCAACATAGCAGTTTAAAGAATTATCAGTCCTCCATCTACTCCTGTTCAGTTGGAATCAGTTCTGTAGGACAGATGCAAAGGAAGTTCGTGTTTCTTTTTCTGGGCATGAACTGATGTCTATAAAGGAAATAGAAAATATATGTTTGGAATGAGTTTGCCTAACTTTGGAATTCATTGGGAGTTCATAAATTCTAATAATTCCTTACATTTGAGGAGCGATGTAGTAGTTAAGGGCATAGAACTTTGGGACAGACTTTCTAGGTTCAAATCCTGGCTCTGGTGTGGCCTTTGGCCCATTTCATAACTGCTCCATGACTCAGTTTTTCTATCATGAGATTATGATAACAGCCTCTCATGGAGTTGTTGTAAGGGTTAAATGGATTAATATATATAAATACATTAAATTTAATTGTATTACATAAAATGATACCTGGAACACATTAGCTTTTATTATTATTACTAGTGTGTCTCTTGAACATTTCCTAAGAATGTTTATATATTAAATTTCTTTGATCATCATTACAGCAGCCTTGAGCTGTAGCAGCCACATTTTATGGATAAGGAAACTAATTGCTGTAGCCACAGTCCCAAGCTCACAAGGCTAATAAATGGGAGCACCAAGGCAAGTGCTGAGCACTCTTTCCAGTGGGCTCAGACTCTTGCCGTTTTACATCCTGAAATGGGAAGAAGCCTGAAGACTCTAAACACAGTCAACCTACTTAGTAAATAATCACAACAAACTCATTTCTCAGCCAAAGAATAGAGACTTTGGATTTGTAATCAGAATTTTTAAGTAACTTAAGAACTTTATTAAGATATCCAATATGTAAAATTAACTTTTATGCTGAGTTGTATTTTTAGCATTTAATGGTAATAATTCTGTTTTTTATAAACTTTCTTTTTTTTTTTTACTGTTCATCACTTATACCCCACCTAAGTTTTCCTAACTCAATGCTAAACGACATTCTTCTTTCTGTGAAAGCTAATCTAGGACAAACATATATACATATATATGTATTTATATTTGTAATTATATATATATATGCAATTTTTATTTCATTCAGAAGGAAAATAGGTATATTAAGTCCCCCAAGGGAAAAATGTACATTTTTATAACTTGGATTACCTATAGTGTTGAATATGAAACTGTCAATGAAATAAATGGCACTGAGTTTTAGCCATTAAAATGTTAATTTGGGGCATATCTAAGTTCACTCTGAAATTGACTAAATCACGGTAACTTGAACTTAGACGGACCACATGTGGCTCAGGGATAGGTTCATTCATTAGATTTAAATATAATGCGAAAGGTAAAACCTCCCAGGGCAGCAGGGCCCAGCTAGTAAATCTCAACGGACAACAGTCTGCCTAAACGTTTCCTTTGTTTCCTAGTACAAAAGTAAAAGTTTTATTTCATTTTTATTTTATGACAAGAAAAATTGTATGCATTCACCCAAAGAAATTTTTTTTTAAATTCTGAAATCAAACCTAAACATACATTTAAGAAATGAGAATTTATATAAAGAACTTTAAATAACAGTGGACAGTATCTTCACTGACAGCCCTTATAAAAGCTACTAAAATCCTTCTTAAACAGACAATTCTTATTTCAGCTTTCTATAGAGGCAGAAGGCATAACATTAAATTCTTAGTAAAGTCTTTTTTCCCTTTTTTTCTTTCTTTTTTTGAGAAGGCAATTAGAATG
Source organism: Loris lydekkerianus (assembly GCA_963574355.1). NCBI lineage: Eukaryota > Metazoa > Chordata > Mammalia > Primates > Lorisidae > Loris > Loris lydekkerianus. Next base: position 29,053 of record CAUYPK010067295.1, on the reverse strand, counting down.
AGCAAAGCTAGTACATAGTTACTATGGTTTTTGATCATTTATCTTAAGGTACAATGGACCCTAGTATAGGGTCAAAAACTCCTGTGTCTGACCCTTAACCCTGGTGAGGGGGTGAGACAGGGTGGTGGCAATGCAAGCAGATCACGTTACCCATCTGAGCAGCACAGCAACGTCTCAGCTCCAGACTCAGGAAAGAACATGAATCCATATGAGGAGATCTTCTGATCTTTTAAGAATAGTAACAATCTAGGTTATTCATGAAATCTTCTTATTTTTAAATATTGGCAGCCAAGTCATACTTTAAAAAGCTTATGTGGTGTGTGCAAAATCAAGTATACATGCGTGTTATTTATTACAGCATTGTTTATTTTGGCAAGTCTGGAAACAGCTCAAATGTTCACTGATAAGGAACAGTTGAAATAAATCATGGCATATACATTCAATGAAATATTATGCTGGCTTAAAAAAACAAAACAAAACAAAAAGGGTGAGAAGATCTTTATATCCTAATATGAAAATCTTAAAGATATTGCTAATTGGAAAACCCAGGCTCAGCGGTGTGTAAAGTACATTTCATCGAGTACAAAATAAAAGAAGGAAAAGAGAATGAGAGACAAAGAGAATGAAACAGTCTGCTCTGGTCTCCATAACAGAATGCCACAGACTGGATGGCTGAAACCAAAGAAATTTATTTCCTCACAGTTATGGAGGCTGGAAGTCATTATCAAAGTGCTGGGCTATTTGGTCCTGGTGAGGGCTCTCTTCATTGTTTATAGACAGTCACCTTCTCCCTGCGTTCCCACCTTCTCCCTGTGTCTCACATGGCCTTTCCTCTGTGTCCCTGCAAAGAGGTTGAGCGCTGAGGTCTCTTCCTCTTCTCCTAAGGACACCAGTCCTATCAGATTTCTGCCTTGCCTTATGACCTCTTTTTACTTTAATTACTTCCCTAAAGGCCCTGTCTTCAGATACCCTCGCATTGTGGGTTAGGGCTTCCACATGTGAATTAGCACAATTCCCTCCCTAACATTCTATCTATGTCTATGTTTATGTATCTATGTGTATGTGAAATCATTTAGTTGTAAAAGTATAGAATATGTTTGGAATGATTAATAAAAATCAATAACGTTCCTAGCAGGGTGGGAAACTGTAATTCAGTGAACAAAACATTCCTTCTTGTGCTCTTCCTTTCAGAAGGACCAGCATCACTCTTCCTGGTTCAAGTTTAAGAACTGGACTTGTTATCCTACCCAAAGAGAAGGCCAGCCCTCTTCACTTGCAGCTGCTGCAGAGATGCCTGGTTCTTCTTCAGACAATATTATTTTTTAGAAAAGAGCTTCAGATCTTTTAGCACTTGTGTGACTGGTTGCTTGAGACCCCAAAGTTCTGCCCCATATAGAACAGAAAGTAAAAGAATACCAAACACTAAAAGCAAAATAATTGTGACTTCCCGTATTAATCATACAGATTCCAGTTCTGTTTCATTTATCAATGAAGAAACAGGCATATTTGTGCAGCATATTAAATGTTCAGCTTGAATCTCTGTCTCTATGTAGGCAGAAAGATCATTGCTCGAATGTGAGGAATTCCATTTTCTCTTCCAGCTATTCCTCCAACCCCTCCTCTGTCCCCTGCCATACCGACATATTCAAGCAAACCTTAGGGATATTTACTGCTGGCTTCAGCATATGCTCTCCATGATTGACAGGTTGGGGAATTCAACTTGTTAAGCACAGGTGGTGGTAGAAACAGCTACTATGTGTATTAATGTACTTCCTGTAAAACATTCTGATGTTCCTGGAGGTGCAATTGTCCAGATTTCATGGACGTCAGGAAAGTAGTGGTGATGACTGCATATCCACCTACAAGCCTGGGTGCAGATAGTGAAGAATAATTAACTCCCCATGCCAATAAAAATGATCTGGGTTTCTTTTGACCAGTCTTGGCTAGGGTATTCTCTCACTTCTCCCAAATGCTCCTTGTTGCTCCCTAAATGCTGTTAAACACCACAAAGACCATGCTGGTTCCAGGACTGGGTCCCATCCTGTGTGATTGTTCTGTTTAGGTGCCATTTACGTTGCCTGTCACATAGGCTTTGCTGAGCAGCAGATCCGCCCATAGGGATACTTCCACCTTCACTGGAGCCGCCACTGCCACCCTGCATTGGGTCCCCAGGGCAAGGCAGGCCAGGTGAAAGTGTGCAAGGGCCTCCGCACTCCCATCAGGGAGAGACTCTTCTCCCACCATCTCCACTCTTTCAAAACATGGGGCCCTCCTCTTCTCCTTGAAGAAGAGAAGTGGTTGTGCCCTTTGTCACCCATCAACTGCAATCACATAGGTGAACTTCCTCCCCGTCCTCCACCTTCTACAATAGTTGGCTCTCTCTGTCCTTGTCCCCAGCTGGGTTCTACCCAACTCCCTCTATTCCCAGAGGCTCTAGTGGGGATTGGGGATGAGTTTAGTTTAAACAAGTTCCACTTTAGGAACTGGGAAAAACACTAGGGAAACCAGAAAAGTATTTATATTTTAGGTTATATACGTTCATTTATTAGTTTTGATCATTGTACCATGGTTATGTAAGATGCTAACATCAGGGGAATCTGGGTGAAGGGTATACAAGAACTCTGCTCACTTGCTAATCTTCTTAAGTGAAAAGTTATCACAAAATAAGAGGTTTTAAAAAATGATATCTGATGAGTGAAACTACAAGCATATTCTAAAAATCACTCCCATTTCAGGCCTCACTTTGTCAGCTGCTTTCTCATCCACATTTAGTTCTTTCTTTCTTTCTTTCTTTCTTTCTTTCTTTCTTTCTTTCTTTCTTTCTTTCTTTTTTTCTTTCTTTTTCTTTCTTTCTTTCTTTTTTTTTTTTTTTTTTCTTTTTAAAGAGTTGAGGTTTCCCTGTATTGCCCAGGCTGGGGTGCAGTGGCTATTCACAGGTGCCATCATTGTGCCCTATAGTCTTGACCTCCTGGCTCAAGTGATCCTCTTGCCTCAGCTGAGTAGCTGGGGCTACAGGTGTGCGGCCACGCCTGGCTTTGTGGTTCTTTGAGAAATACCTGTGCATGTTGGTAGGGGGTACAAGTTATAATGTAGGCTAATTTCTGCTGTTCTATACTGAGGTAGCCAGGGTGAGAACAGGAATGAATCAAGGTAAGGCGGATTGTGAAATCCCAAGTGGAAATGGTTGCAGGGCAATAAGAACAATTATATATTAAGTTATAACTTCAGTGCGTTTGAATTGAGAATATGAATATGAATGTAATCTAAGGAATCTAGTAATTTTCACACTGCTTTCCCTATTGTTACCTTAAAGTAGGTTATGAATTCTAATAAGACAGTTCTTCCAGTTATCTTTAGAAGTATGTCCACTGACAACAGAGGGGAAAAGGTGACTTTTCCAGATTTCTTTTCAAGGACACAGATCAAAGGAATCTATAAGGGGGTGACTGTTACTTCAGCGAATACTGCCCATGCTGCGTGCCTGAGCTCTTGGAAGTGCCAAGAGTAGGTCCTGGGGGCTGTCCCTTAACCGTGTTTATAAAGTCCTGAGCCATCTGGCACATGCCTGTCTTTTCAGCCCTCCATCCTGCTTCCTATTACTAAGCTACCACCATACTAGATTTAATCTCTTCGTAAAACAGAGAGTTTTCTCCTTTATGAGGCTTTTTTGCTTGGTGTTCTATTTTTGTTGTTGTTGTTGTTGTTCATTCTTCTCTTAGGTCTTCTCATGGTACCTTCTTATTCTGTTTAAGTTTCATGTCTACAGGAGGAGTTTTCTGGCCAATGGTTTAAAGTAATCACCTCACTACTGTATCACATTATCTTCTTTTTTCCTTCCTATCCTTATCATAATCTATAATTATTTTTATCCATTCTTGTACTTGTTATCATCTGGCTAGAATATATATTTTATGAGAGCAAGAACTTCCTTGTTCATCTCTGTACTTCAGACATATGGGATAGAGCCTAGATGAGAAATATTTGCAACTAGAAAGCATAGGGGGAAATGTCTTTCTGCTGCCTCTGCAACTGGAGCTGGGGAGGTGCCTTCCATGAAGGCCAAGGAGTCTGACTGCCTACCAGTCCATGAGGGAAATGTCCCTGTCCTTTGGCCAATAGCAGGAAGAAGGGCATTGTGCAGATCATACTGAATGCCTGGGGCCATTTTCTTCTTTATAAAGGGAAGGCTGGAGAACATATATTCTCTCAGTCTAAAGGGACGTGGGTCATTTTCTCTTTCCCTTTCTCTCTACTACAAATATATCTGGTGCATTAGAACACAGTGTGGTACCTGAACAATAGTTAAAACTGTGAACAAGGGGTGTGCAATTCCCCCCCTTCCCCCCCACTCCATCCTCCCATACTTAATAGACCAGCAGGCTGACACGTGAGACAAGAGGTAATCAGGATTCATGTGAGAGGATCCTGACTCAGAAGGAGATTCTCCTCCTCATTCGGATTCAACTAGGTAAAGAAGAGGGTGAGGAACCTTGCAAGCCTCACAATCTGGACGTTTAAACGCCCACAATACTCCAAGAATGTATTAGGTTCTGCAAGGCAGCTGTCACGTTGGGTTCAGTTGCAAGTAATTAATACCTACTGACATGTCTGCCATCTCCACATATTTATTTACTTGCCTGGCACCTGGAGGAATTTCCAGGGTATCAATAGAGCAACTGGGCCTGGAATTAAATGGCTAGGGTTCATACTGTCACTTTGGTATGTAGTCTAGACTGTAAGAGTTTTTTTGTTTGTTTTAAGACTTCTCATAGTATGGGCTCAGAAGCCAACCCGAAACCCTGGGTTATCGGGCAACTTTTATGTCTGCCAAAGTTTAAATCAGTCATCTGTTTACTGTTTATCCCAGCAAGCCTGGCACATTGTGGATATTCAATAAAGACCTGTTGATTGTTACCATTCATTGTTGTGAGACAATTAATAAAACTAAAATTCTCAATAAACTTCCGTTTTCTTGTGTATGAGATGAGGGCAATAATAGATGCCTTAAAATGAGAATAAAACGACACTGGAAGGGTCATGTTTTATGATGTCGGGCTCTTGTAGCCTTCCTCGAATAAAGGTCAGTTGGGTTTGGGACTCTGTGAGTAGATGCTTCCATGTGCTCTGTGACTAGTGTGAGCTCTGACCTTTCTGTCTGTGCTTCCCCAGCTGCACTTCCCAGTCTCCTTGGCAGTGAGGTTTTATGATTCAGTTCCATCAATTAGACACCGTTGTTAGAGATGTAAATTGGAACTGAACTTCAGTAGGCAGAGAGCCAGGAGGTAAGGCATCCTTTCTGCCTGTGTCCCATAGAAGGAGACACAGTGATCCTGGTGCTGGCAGAGGTGGTGCACCTTCCTGGCAGCCTCTCCATGAGTCAGGAGCCATAGCACCTTTGCTAACCAGTTGCTTTCACCTTGTGGCTTTGGGATTATTCCCAGAGGGCGAGCCTATGATATTTTCTTCAGCATCATCTCCATATAAAATAATTCTTTGAGCCATTTAAAGTATTTTTTCTTAGGGTTGTCATAAGAAATCACCACAATTGTATGGATTAAAACAGCAACAATTTCTTCTCTCATAGTTAAGGTTCAAAGTCAAGGTGGCAGCAGGGCCACGCTCACTTTGAAAGCTCTAACAAGAATCTCCCTCGCCTCTGGCTAGCTTTGCATTGTTTGTAACCATCCCTGGCATTCCTTGGCTTGTAGCTGCATCTCTCTAAGCTTTGCCTCTGTTGTCACGTGGTTTCTTTCCTATTTGTGCCTCTGTGGCTTCAGAAGGTCCTCGGAGATAGGGACCACTGTATTATAGTGTGATCTCTTTAACTTAATGAAGACCTTATTTCAAAATAAAGTCACATTCTGAGGTTCTAAGAAGACATGAATTTGGGAGGGACACTGTCCAACCCAGTATAATAATTTCATGTTACTCAAGTTAGCTGGAGAGACTTCTGTTTTCTGAAATTCAATCCTGCTGATTCAAATGACTGCTGAGGCTCCCAGACACCTTTGACATTGCAGGACTCTCCTCTTATTATGAGCTGTTTGACCTGTGCTATGATTGGCAACTTCAGGCATGGGCACCAGTAACTGTGGGGAGAACATCACTGGAGGAGGACTTGACTTACTGGCAGTCACTGTAATTATTTGCTTCTGCATGGGGAAGGCAGTGGCTCCTCTTTTCTGTTATGGAATCCCAGGGAGCCCTTTAGGCTTACTTGTCACTTTCTTTATCCTTTTTTCTCAGCCCTTCCCACACAATGGGGACAGTCTGCTCTGGTAGACTCAGTCTTTTAACACCCAAATAGCACTAATGTCAGCAATAGAAACTGTCCCTAAAAAATTAATTCAAAATTAGGTCTATAGGCAGCATTTTATTACAAAATAAATGAAGTGATTATTATTAGGTGGACACCAGGAAAGCATTAAGGAGGAAGCTGGGAATTCATCTGTCATCCATGGCAATTGCCAGCTTTTGTTACCAGTGTTTATGTTTAGAATGTGCCAGGCAATATATAAGTATAGCTCCTATTTTTACCCACACCCTGATTTTATATATATTCTCAAATGCATAAACATATATATATATATATATGCACGTACTTATATATACTGTATTGCTTTTCTATTCCTGCCATTGCAAATTCCTACAAACTTAAAACATATTTATTATTCCCTGGTTCTGTAGGTCAGGAGTCTGAGTATAGAGTGGCTCTACTAGAGCCTCTGCTCAGAAACTCACAAGGCAGAAATCAAAATGTTGCTTGGGCTCTAGGGAAGATTTTGCTTCCAAGCTCATTCAAGTAGCTGGCAGAATTCAGTTCTCTATAGCCAAGGGACTGTGGTCACCATTTCTTTGACACGTGGCTCCCTTCATCTTTAAGCCAACAATGGTACATCCATTCCTTCCTGTGCCTTGGAACCTCTGACTTCCTCTCCAGCCACAAAGTAGAGAAAGATTTCTGTTTTTACTGGTTCATGTGATTGGATTAGGTCCACACGAATAATTAAAAGTAATATCCCTATTTTAAAATCAAATTTATTTGTAACCTTAACTCCATCTGTAAAGTCCCTTTTTGCCACACCACAAAACATATTCATGGGAGTAACACCATGGGAATAATATGCAGGTGAAGGTCAGAGGGACAAAAATTCTGCCTACAACATGTATTGTGTAAAATAACTGAATCTAAGAAAAACTAAAGCTAAGTATTTTTCTCAGGGTTATACAGCTGACAAAAAGCAGAACTGTGATTTCATTTATGCCTTCCACAGATATTTATTGAGTGCACACTGTGTGCCCGCAATTGTTTCAAATGCGGAGAACATAGCAGTGAACTAAGGCAGAATTCCCACCCTGCAGAGTTTGCATTCTAGCGCAAGGTATTTGATTCCTGCCTGTTAGGCTCTCCTGCCTGCCTGCTTTGTATCTCTTCTCATATGGTTTTCCTTATAGCCCCAAGCTCGGGACTACCCCTCTTCCTAAACCAGTGGTGTCCAGAATTGGGACAGACTACAGATCAGACCTACTTTTCTGTGAGAGGAACCAACCCTGGGCATTTTTGTAGTCTGGCAGTTACAGCTGTGCCCAGCCCCCAGGGGGATCCAATCCAAAATACTGGTTTCCACAGATCTCTTCCTAGCTAGCGTCCTGGATTTCCTATAAGGGTGTTATCCTCCCTTGCTCCTGTTGGCCCTCTTTTAGAGAATGAATCCTTCTGTAGGACCCTGCCCTCCCTTCCAAGTACCATCTAAGGTGCTGTTTTGAGTGGCCATCCTCTCACAGTCATGCACACAGCTCTGTCCACTCTATGTGACCCTAGCAGGGATGTTCCTGGCTCCTCTTTGCCTGGTGGACCAGACCACATTTATCTCATCTTCTTACCTGATTCACATCAGCCACTAGTTTTGCCTCTAAGTGCTGATGCTGGCAAAGTAGCCGAGGTCCAGACAGAGCCCTTGATTAACCACTCAGTTTTCCCCAGCCCAGGACTCAGGGACTATCAAGTGCTGCCCAAGCCCATTCTCATTATGACAGGTGCTTTAAAGGGACTGGCTTGTACTGAGGCATGAGTCTGGAAAATCAAGCTTGTTTAGCTCACACAAACATAGTAAAAAATGAAGATAGAAGAAAAATTAAAATGTGGGAGTTGTGATGGAATCAAGTTCTATTTTCCCATTATTTAGAAGTGGCTGGCTTTGATAAGTTGCTTCATGATTTATTTAATTTTTACAAGGAAAACTTCAGTAGCAGAAAGGTTTTGATCTGAGTCTATAGCCTGATTTTATGTAACTGTTTTGCTACACAGTCTTCCGAGGCCCCATTGAGAGTTGTGTCCTCCCTCCAGCCTGCCTAGACTCTTATAAAAGGAAACACTCCCTCCCTCTTCCTTACTGCTGCCCTTCTGTGTAAGGCACTGAGGTTCCTGGTCACCATTTCTGTATCCCCCAAAACACCCAGCACAGAATCTCCCACAAGGCTGGAGCTCAGTAAGTGCTTTTGAATGTACAAATGATCTGATAATCTCTTAACTTAAGATATATTGAAGACACTGAAAAATAGACTTAATGAGCGTGAGAGGGGCTAATGGTTGTCACACTTTAGAAACTACAAAACTGGTTTAATGAAAGAAAGTAAAAGTCAAAATGGCTCCCTGGGGTCTCTAGGAAAAGGGCAGGTGTAGGGCACTCACTATCTATAAGGTCTTATCCTAAGTGCTGGTGAGAGGAAAGGATGGATTAAGCCAACCTGAGCAAGAGCAAGACCCACCTCTACTAAAAATAGAAAGACCACCTGAGTGTTGTGGTACATGCCCCAGCTCCTTGGGAGGCTGAGATAAGAGGATCACTTGAGTCCAAGAGATTAAGGTTGCTGTGAGCTATGGTGATGCCATGGCACTCTACCCAGGGTGAGAGAGTGAGACTCTGTCTCAAAACAAACAAACAAAACCAGAATCCCAACTTTGCCTTTTCTTGAGCAGTTGAGCACGTGGCATGCCAAGCAGGTGCTTTCTTTATGATTCACAAGTGGCTTTCACAACAACTTTGTGTAGTAAGGTTGTTGTCCCTGTTTTACAGGTGAAGAAACTTAGAAGGTGATAAACTTGAAATGATGTCCCCACTAAGTATCTTCTAGAAATGGGATTCCAACTGGTGTCTCAGTTCAAAGCACTTCCTTTTTCCATTATATTATACGGAGTACAAAACTGGTTTATAATTTAGAATTTTGCATAAGCCCCATTTTGTTCCTAAAATGGATAACAGTTAAAAAAAAAAAAAAAAAAGGGGAAAGAAAGAAGGCATTTTGATAAGTGAGTTCATTTAAATAGCTCTCTCAGAAATTATCATGTTATAGGGTACTAGTTCATTGTCAGGCTCTAGTTTTTAATTTTCCAGGAAGATTTCTTTCATTTATAACCAATTTGGCCTAACATACTTTCCTCCCTCTTTGTGAATATTGCCAAATATTAGCAACAATCCCCCAGATATTTTGTGCTAACCAAGAACTTGGTTTGTCTCATTATTGTAAATGATTAAATTAAAATTTACCCCCCAAAGGGTTAGGACTCTGAATACACACCATTTTTGTTGGTTTCAGGCATAGAAATGAATCTATATGGAAAGAAAGAGGTCAGATTAATATAATTGTGGTGACCCCTGCATCTCCGTGGGCCTGGGCATAGGGGTTTGAGACAGCATGAAGCCTGCCAGAAAAAGGCTCCCTGCTTTTGGGCAAGAAAAAAGAAGTAGGGCCTGGGGAAAGAAAGTAATACAAAAAGAAGAAGGAGAAAATGAGTTGTAGGAAAAGAAGGGAAGGTTGTAATTACAACTTTAAGTGTTTCAAACATTGTGGGAGCTGGACAGTGTTCAAGGAAAATATGTTTCCTGAAATATAAGGTTTGCATAACATACATGAATATGTCATTCAATCTATAAGTATTCTGTGAGTCCCTTTCAATGTCCAACAATGGTTCCATTCTAATCGTAAACATGAATGACTTATTTTTTTTTCTTGCTGATCATCCTAAATTAATTGATGTTTAATTGATTCACCAACATTTAAGGAGTACACACTATGTTTAAAATATTGTTTTGAGTGCTGAGGAGAGAAAAATATGCATTAAATATTGCAGCCCTGTCCTCAGGGAGCTACTGGTTCTGCAAAGGGACTAACAAACAACCATGCAAGACGGGTACATACATACATAAAATATAATGGGAGGGTGTTTCAGAGGAGAAATTAGAATTTGTAAAGGTTTGATAAAACTTTCTTGGCTTTATCATTATTGGGACTAAAAACCCCCAACTTTCTGTGGAGATGATATTGAATGAGAAATTTACTTATGTGAACACTAGCAGGCAGCTACCTTATGTAAGGAAGATGTAGGCCTAGAAAGTGAAGGCCATGTGTGAGAACCTATGATTTAGTTGGCTAGAGTTAAAGGTGAGGGAAGACAGTAGTCAGTGATAAGCAGGGAAAGGCTGGCCATGGCCAAGTTGCAGAATGTTTTAAAAACCAGATGTAGTAGTTGGAGTTTGATTGGAGAAGCCCAACCATTACAAATGGCCAGGTGTAGTGGCTCGCACCTGTAATCCTAGCACTCTGGGAGGCCAAGGCCAGTGGATGGCTTGAGCTTAGGAGTTCAAGACAATCCTGAGGAAGAGCTAGAGTCTGTTTCACTAAAAATACACCACAGTTGTGGATGCCTATAATCCCAACTACTTTGGAGGCTGTGGCAAGAAGACTTAACCCAGGAATTTGAGGTTGCTGTGAGCTAGGCTGAGGCTATGGCACTCTACCAGGGTAACAGAGTGAGACTCTGTCTCAAAAAAACAAAACAAAACAACAATAACAAAAATACCATTATAAATGTGGAATAATGACTTATTGCAGAAATTAGATCTTACATAATTGTGGTGGAGCTTGAGTATTTTAGTTTTCAAAATAAAAAACCATCCCCAAAGCTAGTGCCTAAAAAAAGATAATCACTTTACCTTCTCATACTTCTGTGAGTTGGTGGGGGCTCAGCCAGGTGGTTCTTCTACAGATCTTACTTGGACTTTCATGTGGCTATGTCAGATTGTGGTTAGGTGGGAATGTCTAAGATGGCTTCATTCACACATCCGGTGCTTATCAGGGATGACTGGAGGCTGTGACTCTCCAAGCCCTTCTCTCTTTCTTCATGGCTCTTTCCATTTGGCTACTTTAGATGCTTCACAAGATGGTTAGATCTCAAGAATAAGTAAGCATTCCAGTAGAATAACCCTCAATGTTAAATGCACATCAAGCATCTGCTTCCCTCTCTGCTTACATTCTGTTTACTAATGGCCCATTGGTGAAACCTAGAGTCAGTGTAGGAGACAGCACAAGGGTCTGAAAACTGAGAGATAGGGTTCACTGTGCACCACGAGGCAACCATCTATAACAGCAGTTCTCAACCTGTGGGTCGTGACCCACAGGAACTGTATTAAAGGGCTGTAGCATAAGGAAGGTTGAGAACCACTGATCTATAAAATCATGCCAAAGGGTAAGGAAATTTTTTTCATCAGAGAGCTATTGACAACTTAGAAAAGAGATGTAATTAGATCAGTGCTTTAGGAATACTAACTTGACAGAAGTGTTATAGAATGATATGGATGGACAAGTGAGGCAAGGAGACCAATTAAGAGACTATAACAAATAGTCCAGGGGAGAAGAAATGAGGGATTGGGTCTCAGTATGTCAGTCAACTACTTAAATGCTTTCAGATCCCTTTTTGTCTCCCTTACCCTGATTACAAAGGAGCTGATTACTATGGTCTGTGTTTCCCAGGCCCCATGTCAGCTGGCTTCCCACTGGTGTGGCCAATGAGAGACTCTGGTTGAAAGAATGGAGGAAGGAGGAAGATGCCAGGGTAATTATCTCTTACTCTCTGCCACAAGTGTTACTTCTGGTTGTAGCAATAACTTTTCTGTGAATACAGCTTTGATAATAATAGCTTTCATTTTTGTCTCTCCAAGGTAGGGAGAGTGGCAACTTACTATTTTACTAATTTTTGTGTTTCTTGACTGTCCTTTTTTTAGTTTCTTGGTTCTTTTGTCATCTGTGCAGCTAAGCTCAATTTGAGTCCCTCTATTTTTAAGTAATTAGGTTCTGTTTTCATGGTTCAAACCTGGCTGATACAGTAGAGCAATAGGAATAGAGGAAGAACCACACACAAAAAGAAACACATAGGCCTGGAACGTAATTGTGTGAGGTAGATATTTTGGTGATTTAGAGGTTCTGAATCTGGGTAACTGAAGGAGTGGTTGTATGAATAAAGGAATAGAACACGCAGGAAAGGACACAGTTTTTGATGGAAAGATAATGCATTCAGTGATGGAAATACCACTGTTGGGGGATGGATGGGTTATGAAGTTAATGATAACAACCAGGAAGCTGGGGGGGAGAGTTCGAGAAGAGTTTAGCTTTTATTGCCATATGAATAGAAGTAGTTGTTGAGGTTATGGAGCTTAGCAGATGGCCAGGAGAAGAGTAGGAAGGAAAGGAAGCATTTAGAAATTACCCACATATAGGGAGACTGGGAGTAAATAAACCCAAAGAAGAAGTGTCAAACAATATGGGGATAGAACCACCAAATATGTTATTACAAAAGCCAAGGAGGAAATATGTGTGTGAGAAAGATGGTGGTGTTTGGTTTTCTATTGCTGCCAGAACAAATTATCACAGACTTAGTGGCTTAAACAACAGGAATTATTATTATCTTCGGGTCTGTAAGTCATAATTCTGGCATAGATCTCACCTGGCTAAACCAAGATGTTGTGAGGCTATATTCCTTTGTAGAGTCTCTAGGGAAGAATCTGTTTCCTTGTTCCTCAGAGTTGGCAAAATTTCTTTCCTTTTGGTCCTAGGACCAAGGTCCCATGTCCTTGCTGTTGTTACCCAGATTCTAGAGGATACCTGCATTCTTTGGCATGTGGATTCTTCTCCATCTTCAAAGCCAGTAATGGTGGGTTGAGTTAATTTCACACTTTGAATATACATTCTCTCTCTCTCTCTCTCTCTCTCTCATCAAATCTTTCTAATGCTTGTCTTTAAAGGGCTCACTTGATTAGACCATACCCACCTAGGTAATTCATGTAACTCTCTATAACCTGTGGACTATAACTTTAATCACATCTGCCAAGTCTCTTTTGCCATGTGATATAATATATTCTCAGGACCCATGGATTAAGCCTTGGGCATACTTGGAGGGGGGTCATTGTTCTGCTCACCACATATGACACATCATTGTCATCATGTAATGCAAAGGCCAAACAGAATGAGAAATAAGAGAATAACTTAGGATTTGGTGATTTTTGACTCTTATAGGTGCACTGTGGAATAAATGCTTCCATGAAGTGATAAGAGGATGGCTTGCTGAGCTTAACGAGTGTGAGGTGGATAGGATGTGGAAGCAGAGTGATGCAGTAGGCAGAGCTGCGGGGTGTCAAGTAAGGTGATATACATAAAATGCTCAGCACAGTGAGTTGCACGTGGCCAGAGCTCGGTCCTGGTTTATACCTTGTACATACCTCTCTCTTCGGTAGTTCGATGACAATGTAAAGGGAAAGAGGAGCATACTTGAAGACTAAGGGGAATCCTTGGAGAAGGAAAGGAAGGCATGTATAGAAGAGGGGACAGTTGAAGAATAGCTGTTTGGGGATATTCAGCAGATAGAAAGCTGAAGGATGAACCTTACAAAGGAGAAGGACTCTTTATACACAATACAAGAAGGAAGAAGAAGATAAATAGAAACTAGCTTTTGAAAGTAAAAGAGGAGAAGAGATAGAGAACTTTGTGTCAAAGGTACCTTAATCTTCTTTGAGGGAAGGTTGTGGTTCTTTGCATATATTGATGAAAGGTGTTGTGGGTGGGACTGGGGAGATAATAACTTGAACTGAAAAAATACTAGAATTTTATCTTTGTTTTCTGAAAATTGGCTTTATTATTTTTCTGCCTTTCTATCACACAGCTAGCAGAAGGCAGCCAACTCATACCTCTCAAGTTATTAAAACCTTCCTTCAAAAATAAGATCAGATTGCCTCTTAATTCTAATTCAAAATTTTTAGGAAGAAAAAAATTAGGCTGAATTTGGTTCAGATGTTCCTTTTGAAACCAATTAGCCATGACTGAGAGGAGCACCATCTGGGAGCAGAGAAGGAGGTGGCCAGTACCTCCGTGGGGTAGTTTCACTCAGTACAATGTCACCAAAAACAGAAGCAGGAGTGCACGAATGGCGGATGGTTGTAATAATAGCACATATTGGATTATTACTGGAGCTGAGGTTTGGGGCTTTACACTAAGGATTGCTGGGGATCAGTAGATGAAAGAAAGAATAAGAGGCTGTTTTTAAAAGGGCTGTTTCTGGATTATGTCAAAAATTTTTTAAAAACAAAGAAAACAAAACAGAAATCCTAAAAAACACCTGGGAAAAGAGGGTTTGAAGGAGTTAAATGGAAAGTAGCCATTTAGAAGTAGGCACTGTGCCAGCCTGTTGGCTAGCCTGCTGATCAGAGCCAAGATCTTTGTTGAAGTGGGGAGTGCTGGCCTGGTACGGTCCAGTCAGATCTAGCACTCTAGAAGCGAGCGTGCAGCCTGCTAAATCCCCCAATTCTGAACAGATTAAAATAATGCAGTGCCTGAGTGTGGCTTTGCTCAGTGAATTTCCTCTTTTCAATTAACATGATGCTTATCATTGTTATTAAATTATTTCATGTGTGAAGAAACCAATTTTTAGAAAATAAGTTGTCTTATTTTGCATTTTCCAAGCCTAAGTCACTGAGGACCAGAGTTCTGAAGATGGTACCAAAAAAGGCAACTCCAAATCCATAAATCCTTCACTTAGAATTGTAGACAAAATGATTGAGGCGTATGTGCTCTGGACAATTACTGCCTTCCATTTTTCATGGAGCAAGTATCAGATCATTGTAGGTACAATGCTCCTCTTTGAAACACAGTCGCAAATGGGTTGAGGCCCTTTCATGAATGAAGGGCAGGGAAGAAGCTCTCATTTTAGAAGTAATATCACTTAAATATTTATGATGAGTTTCAAATCACTGAGAATATTAGTTCTTAATGAGAACATCAATAGGCCCACAGCTAGAATGAGGTGAAAGCCGCTGCTAGGCTTCTAATGCATCAGCTTAAATGGTCCCACTGATACAAGCCCACACTTGCCTTTCTTTGTTATGCATTACCAAGAAGAAGAAATAAATCTCAGTGTGAAGTTTGCTGGAGCAAAATAATTCACCTCAATTGTGTCTCTGGTATCCTAAATTTCATTTTTTCCCTGAGAGTCTGCTACATCAACCCACACTGATCATCTTTGAGTATGAAGTCAAGAATATAATGGATTTAACTCCTTTTCATAGAAAATTTTTCAAGTGAAAAGTTTTTTTGTGCCTTACACTTTACTCTCAATTGCTAGAGACACTGCTTAGCAGTGTTATAGTCATATATAAATTCAAAGCCAATTTAAGATCAAGGATCCATCTGGCTATAGGTATGTTTCCAAGTATATATAGTTTGCCTTCAGTTGACAAGATTCCTCTATAAATAGAGTCTTGTCCATTATTTTTTGCTTTTTACAATTACTTAAGGTTTCATTTAAAGAAGCCCTTACAATTACATGTCTCAAAAATAAGGGCATTATGCTTTCTTTTTATTCTGACATTAATTAGAGTAGGATTGTCTAATAGCCCTTCCTATTATGAGGGAGATGTTCTATATTTGCTCTATTTCACATAGTAGCCATGAGCCATGCATGGCCACTAAGCACTTGAAATGTGACTAGAATGCCTGAGGAACTGAGTTTCTCGTTTTATTTTAATTTATTTACATTTAAATTGCTACATGTGACTCTTATCTCCCATATTAGATAAAATGAACATAAAACATTTTCATCATTTTGCAAGGTTGGACAGTTCTATTGAAGAGATGACAGAATTCTTCAAGAGGAGGGAGCAGGTAGTCTTTTCTGTAATCCTCTGTTCCTAAGGTAGTATGGAGATTATAGTTGCATTTGATAAACACTTACTGCTTGATCAAATTCTTTATAGGAGAGCCTACTTTTGGAAGGGCCCATTTTTCATGTCTGGCCTTTGATTCATTATAAAATATACTTCCAGCTCTTGCAGTTACTTGCTGCTTTAGGATTCCTGAATTTCTCTTTCTCAGTTCTTAGCCAGCAGTTAGAGCTAGTTACAACCACACAGTGTGATGCCTTTGCTCGTATGCTCTGTCACACTCCTGATAGATGTAGGTAACTAATTAAAAAATGAAGATCAAAACCATAGACTATGCATCTCTTCTGTATTTATCAAACAGGTATAATATTTTATTCAGAGTATATAATTGAGAGTAAGATTTAAAGAAAATCTGCTATTTAGATATAGTGATATACCTACCAATAAATTTTATATGTGATAGATTTCTGCATAATCTATTTCTTTCTGGGACATGATAATTAGAATGAAATGCTCCTGAATTGTCATGGATTTTACAACACCTGCATGTTTCAGTGCTTCAAGAAATCTGGGTATTTAATGTCTCTGAAGACAGGTTGACTAGCCTGCTATATGTACAGCCCACGTAGTCTTCTCTCTGAAGATAGCTAAAAGTAGGAAGTTTGAATGGAGTGGAAGGAGTCATGGTCCTGCACTATGGCTACATGAACCCTCTAGGTCAGAGTCAATCATTGTTTCACTTTACACCTGTTCTTTGTAAAACTGTATTGAAAAATTAACATTCTCTATTTTTTTTATCCTTGTAAATCTTTTTTTTTTTTTTTTTTTTTTTTTTTAAATATACATGTGTTTATAAGGTTTCCATTTTTTTGCCTTCACAAAAAGGTTGAATGGAAAAAAAAATGTGTTTGAAACTGTGTTCAGAAACAGCAAGTTTATTGAAGATACAAGAAGTCCAAGGGTAACTTGTACATCATGTGTTTTAGAACAAGGATTCTAGAGTGAGAAAGTCTGAAAGTGAGTCCCACATCACCAGGAATGTGATCTTGGGTAAATGATTTATCTCTGTGCCTCAGTTTAGTCACCAGTATAAGTAGGATATTTTTTTAACCCTAACCTACTAATAGGGTTAGGTGACAATTAAAAGGCTTACCTTATGTGCTCAAAAAACCTAGTTATTATGACTATTATTATCATTCCAATCTTCCTGGCTAAAATGAAAAGGGTTGGGGCTTTAAGAGCATGGGTGAAATTAGAGAAACCACCAACCAAGGGTTGTCTGTTAGGCTAACACAGACGAGAGAAATTATGTTACAGAAATACTCAAAGGGAAAAGAATTAACAAAGTCCTTGTCATGAAAGAGATATTGCTGTGTCTTCAGGTCATATCTTCCAATGTCCTGTCAGTAGGATTCTTTGTGCTGGAAAACCTTCCCATTGTGCCGTCTGTCTGTGAATGCCTAGTTCTACGTCTCCTCCCAACTTCATTTCTCTGATTAGAAATAGAGCTGAAGATCCGTACAGAAAAGGTAAGATGTACGTATACCACAATTGATTAATCCATTTGTGTATCGATGGGCACTTGGGCTTTTGAAACTTAGTAAATGTAGAATATAATTATCTTAACACAATAACTAAGAAAATGCCAGGAAGGCTATGTTAACCAGTGTGATGAAAATTGTGTCAAACTGTTTATGAAACCAGTGTATGGTGCCCCATGATCGCATTAATGTACACAGCTACGATTTAATATTAATTAAAAAAAAGAAAAGGTAAGATGATGAATAGAGATGAACTATAGTGTCAAGGGAGAGCAAAAGCCAAGGATATGGCTTATTGCAGGTCTGGTGCTCCAGTTTCTAAATCCCTTTGTTCTTCATAACTGGGGTTAGATGAACACACTGGGTATCTTCCACTTATCCTTAGTTTCAGGCATAGCAGAAGCACAGATCTCTGCAGATTCACCCTGCAGAATTGTCATGGAGGTCTGAGGTGCTAACTGTCTCGCTAATCTAATCCTCATGATAACACCTCCCTTTTGGAAATATAAACTTTTAGTTGGTTGTTTTTACCATAGAACCCCTTCTTCCTGGCTCCCTTAATTGGAGGTTTAGACTTGATATTTCGAATACCTTCCTGGCAAAGGCTTTCTTCCAAGAATTTAGTGGCAGAGGTTCTTCCACATTTTACTAGCCTTCTGGACTTCTGAATATAGCCTACCCTAATTGTTTATTATTTCCTTCCCATTTCATATTCCATGGCCCTCATGCTGGGCCTGCTGTTCATTGGGTCAGCTGTGATGGGAAATTCTGTAGTCCTCAAATATTATGCTGTCCTGGAGGTATTTTCCTCAGTCTGCTCCACCTAGTGAGGAGGAAAATATTGGGCCTTCTTCCCTTCCATAGACTCATCTGATGCCATTGCAAGTGATTGGCTGTGCCCCACCCATTGCCTACACAGGATGTCAGTGAAAACTACACACTTTTTTTTTTTTTTTTTCATTCAACTAATACTTAACAGACACTCACTTTGTGACACAGGAGAGACTGTAAAGAGCAAGACAAAGTTTCTGTTCTCTTGAAACTCAGAGGAAACCTAATACCAACATTCAACATTTTGTGTGTATCTGATTTTGAGTTTTCTGCCAGTGTTGTGTGTTTTCTGACTTGTAGAGATTTTTAGAACGCATACAATCTACTTAATGATATAATTTTTAGTAAATATAGAAATTCACTTTTACAACTGTCTTATATTGTTTATAATAAGCCTCTTTATTACTGTAGTTACCAAGCTCAGCTAGCTAGTGTATATGGCAGCAATGAGTTCTGGCTGATTACATTCATTTTGTGTCTGATTTGTGTAAATGTCACTCAGTTAGGAACATCAAAAGATGGAAATTTGCTCTCTTGTAGTGAAATATTATTATATCTTTTTTATATTAAAAAATTCTATCATAGATACTTATTTTAGTTATCCAATATTATCAGTGTTGCAGACGCTGTATATCAAATGCACTAAAATAACTAAAATAATGTTTGACCTGACTCATGAATGGGTGAACATGCATGCACATTTTATATTGTGTATCATACGGAGACCACTTGTGCATTACCACCATCACATTAGATCACAGAGTTTTCTGCATGGAACTTGCTCAAATGGAACCAACAGACAGAAATCTCAGCTAAAGGTTGTATTTTGACAATATCTAAAATAATTGGATTGAAGTTTAAGTCTTTCTATTATGAAAGGATGTTGAATTTTATTTGAATTTTCTTCGCTTTTGTTTTTCCTGACATGAATCAGCTATATAACCTTAGTTTTACCGTTCATCTTCTTTGTGCTGGAGGTGGTTGTGTTAACTCAGCTGGCACACAGTAGTTACTCATGTATTCACTAACTATCGAGCGAGTGAATATAGTTATTTTGAATAGAACCTGTGCATCATAATTTTTTTTTTGCAGTTTTTGGCTGGGGCTGGGCTTGAACCTGCCACCTCCAGCATATAGGGCCGGCACCCTACTCCTTTGAGCCACAGGCGCTGCCCCATCATAATGTTTTTTTAAATGTGATAAAATACACATAAAATATATTTTATTATTTAACCATTCTTGAGTGTACAGTTAAGTGGAGTTTAAGTACATTCACATTGTTGTGCTATTGTCACCACTATTCATCCATAGGATTCTTTTCATCGTGTAGAACTGAAGCTCTGTACCCATTAGACAGAAACTCCCCATTCCCTCTGACCCTTACCCCCTGGCAACCATCATTCTATTTTCTGTCTCTGTGAATTTGACTTCTCTAGGTACCTCATTAGGTGGAACCATACAGTACTTTTCCTTTTATAATTGGTTTATTTGCTTACCGTAATTTCCTCAAAATTCATTTGTGTTATAGCATGTGTCAGAATTTCCTTTCTTTTTAATGTGAATAATATTTCACTGTATATATAGATATATATATGTATACATATATATATACATACATATATACATACATATATACATATATATATATACATACATATATATACATATATATATATATACATATATATATATATATATATAAAACATTCTGTTTATTCATTCATTATTGATAAATGCTTAGGTTGCTTCTGCCTTTTGGATATTGGGCAAAATGTTACTGTGAGCATGAGTGTACAAATCTCTTTGAGTCTCTGCTTTTAATTCTTTTCATATATGCCCATAAATGGAATTGTTTAATAATGTGGTAATTCGGTTTAATTTTTCAAAAACTCTCATATTGTTTCACATAGCAGCTTTATATAGAATTTTACATTCCCACCAATGGTATCCACGGGTTCTAATTTCTCCATATCTCACATCTTCACTGTCATTTGCATTTTTCTGAGTTTTTTTTTTTTTTAATATTATTTTTTGTTTTCTGTTTTAGATACTAACCATTCTACTGAGTTTTAGGTTTCGATTTGAATTTTTCTACTGATTAGTGATGGTAAGCATTCTTTTCATGTGATTATTGGTCATTTGTATATCTTCTTTGAAGAAACGTCTATTCAAGTCCTTTGCTTATTTTTTAATTTTTTTTTAAGTTTTATGAGTTCTCTATATTCTGGATATTAACACTTCACAAGATTATATTATTTGCAATTTTTTTCATTCTGTACATTGTCTTTTTGTTCTGTTGATTATATATATGCTCAGAAATTTTACATTTTGATTTAGTCAAATTTATCTATTTTTACTTTTGTTGCCTATACTTTTGGTGTCATATTGAAGAAATCATAGCCAAATCAAGTGTCATGAAGTTTTCCCATATGTTTTCATCTCAGAGTTTTATACTTTTAGGCCTTTGACCCATTTCAATTAATTATTATATATAGTGTGATGTAAGGGTCCACCTTTATTCTTTTGCATGTGAATATACAATTGACAATACCATTAGAAAAGACTGTCTTTTCCCCCACTGAATGGTCATGGGCCTCTTGTTAAAAATCATGTGACCAATTATATGAGGGTTCATTTCTGGACACTCAATTCCATTCTAAATGGTTTATATTTCTATTTAAATGCCAGTAACATAGTTTTTGATTACTATAGATTTGTAATGAGTTTCAAAAGCTGAAATGTACTACAGCAAATTATGTAACCATATGTACCCCTGTAATATTCCGAAATTAAAAAATGAAAAAATTAAAAAAATTAGAAAGTATGAGACCTCAAAGTATGAGAAAACTTTGTTCTTCTATTTCAATATTGTTTTGGCTTTTGGGGGGTCCCTTAAGATTCCATGTGAATTTTAGAATGGACTTTTTATTTACAAAAATCTTTGTTGAGATTTTTGATAGGAATTGCATTTATCAGGAGATCAGTTTGGATGGTATTTAATTTTTAGCAATCCTAAGTCTTTCAGTCTATGAACATGAGAGCTCTTTTAATTTATTTTATTATATAATTTCTTATTAATTTCTTCCAGTAATTTCTTTCAATGTACAAGGCCTTCTTGGTTAAGTTTGTTCTTAATTATTTTATTCTTTTTTATACTATTATAAATAAAATTGATTTTTAAAAAGAATTTCCTAGGGCGGCGCCTATGGCTTAGCGGGTAGGGCGCTGGCCCCATATGCAGAGGGTGGTGAGTTCAAACCCAGCCCCGGCCAAACTGCAACAAAAATATAGCCGGGCATTGTGGCGGGCGCCTATAGTCCCAGCTGCTCGGAGAGGCGAGGCAAGAGAATCGCCTAAGCCCAGGAGTTGGAGGTTGCTGTGAGCTGTGTGACGCTATGGCACTCTACCAAGGGTGATAAAGTGAGACTCTGATTCTACAAAAAACAAAACAAAACAAAACAAAACAAAAAAACAATTTCCTTTTCAGATTGTTCATTGATAGTATATAGAAACACAACTAATTTTTGTGTATTTATGTATCTTGAAACTTTGCTGAATTTATTAGCTCTAACAGTTTTTTTGTGTGTGAAATCTTTAGGGTGTCTACAAAAAAAATGTCTATGCATAATGAGAATTTTAATTCTTCCCTTGCAAGTGGATGGTTTTGTTTCTTTTTCTTACTTAATTGCT
Source organism: Loris lydekkerianus (assembly GCA_963574355.1). NCBI lineage: Eukaryota > Metazoa > Chordata > Mammalia > Primates > Lorisidae > Loris > Loris lydekkerianus. The sequence goes on along the minus strand of CAUYPK010067295.1, from coordinate 7,005 downwards.
CTGGCTAGGACTTCCAGTGTTATGTCAAACAGAAGTAATGAAATTCACCATTCTACCTTGTTCCTGTTTTTAAGGGAAAAGTGTTCTTTCACCATTTAGTATCATATTTGTCTTTTTTTTTTTTTAATGTATGTCCTTTCTCGTGGTGAGGTAGCTTTATTCTATTTATAGCCTCTTGAATGTTTTCATCATAAAAGGGTATTGAGTTTTGTGAAATGCTTTTGTATCAATTGAGATACTCATGTATTTTTTCCCTTCATTCTGTTTGTGTGGAATATTATGTTGATTCATTTTTGTGTGTTGAACCATTCTTTCATTACATGAATAAATCCCACTTTGTCATGGTATATAATATTTTCAAGGTGCTGTCAAGCACACTACCACTTGACAGCAACCTTCTGTTGTCTAGTACTTTGTTGAAGAATCATAACATTTTTTTGATAGGGGAAAGATTGCTTTCTTATTAACATATATGCATAAAAGAACCTAAAACTTTATGGAGGGAAGGTGATCTGCTCAAAGTTGTACACCTAGACGTGATTGTCAATGTAGAGTATAAAAACCAAGATTTCTGAATACTCAGGTGCTTTTAATTAGTATAAGTTTTGAGTAATCCACAGGCCACTTTTTATTTGTAGAGATCTGTGAGTCTCACCTTACTGGCACATTGAAATCACCTGGGAAGCTATCACAGCTACTAAGTCCTATTTCTCACCTCCAGAGATTTCTATTTTCTGATTCAAATGCCTTTGGGATGAAGAGGCAATGAGATTTTTAAAGTGTAGCCAAAGTTAAGCATCCCTGACGTAGACACAGTAACTGTGAAGAAAGACCTATGTACTGTGCTTGTAAGTTAGAGGTAGATCTATGACAGAGACATACTGCCTTCAGTTATGAAATGCACTTAGCATTGTTGAGCAGTAACATGGACATGGTGGCAACATCACAGAGATCTTTAGGCTGTTAAATTGGAAGGAATGTAGGCCAAGTTTTTTATCAGATGAGAAAAATAAGACACTATCATGAGGAAATTAATAGATGGATCCATTTTAATGACAGTACTGTCTTCCTGGCCAAGTATGTTGTTACCAGGTATCAGGAGAAAATTGTTAGTGCTGATAAGACAAGTACTCAAAAGGCAGCATCCTTTCTACTTTTGTACTTAGAGAAATCCAAGCTTGCTGGCTAATAGCTATGCTCACTTCACGGAAATGGTCAGGGAGAAATAGGAACACCCAAACCTTCATTTCTGCATTTGTTTCTCCAAAAGTCACTGTAGTTTCATTCCCTATAGTTTACCTAAGATGCCTTACAAAATTTCTTTAGAGAGATTTGTTTCTGAAACCGTGACCCTGTCAAAGAAGTATCTTTGCTTATGGATTTATTTTATCAGGGGTTTTAAAGAAGATGAAAAATTCATACAGTAGATCTTTATGATGGGCATATTAAATAAAATTTTATTTTATAGGCTGCTATGTTGTCTTGTTTAATTGATTTATATACACTATAGAAAACTTCATGAAATATAGTGTACATGTGTATCATTTATAATTGATTAAATATTGTGCTTCTGACCATCCATATAAAGAAGCTGGACACAAGGCCTTGTTTAAGAACAGAAACCAATTTTATCAGATTGCTTTATGGGAAAATAAGACTTAACTTCTTTTGTTAGGCTTATAGGATCTGATTCAGTAAACAACTTGGTAATCAATCTAGCAAAGCCACTATAAAAAACCTCACCTTCTTTTTACAAGGGATAGGGAATTCTCTTGTTCCCTACACATACTATTTCCTGGTTATGTTTTAGATACTTAAGAAGGTAAATTAACTCTTTAAAGCCTCAAGTCTTACATTTGATCATTTAATTTGGTAACAAGTATTAACTGAGCATCTGTTATGAATTATAATTTGGGGGGAAGAAGACTAATGTTTAGAGATGAAGATGCTCTAAAAAGGCAGAAAAAACATTTCATTATAATACAAGAAAGAACATGATTAACAGGAGCAATACATTGAATCTTAGAGTTTAAGTGACTTACAAGCATACCACTTCTGATTGTCTTTCTAGAAGAAGTAGGTATATTTCTTCTAGCTATTTCAAGATATTCAATATTCTTGAAATATTTCAGTAGAGAGAGATAGAGTGAGAATATGTCATAAGAAAAGTTGTAGGAAAGAATGAGTTTGGGGAGAAGTGAGTAACCATTTGCTATGGTATAGGGTTCATGTTGGTCAGTAAAGGATATAAATTTAGAAAAGTAGGACTTTTTTATTGTTAAATCATAGCTGTGTACATTAATGCGATCATGGGGCACCATACACTGGTTTTATCGACCGTTTGACACATTTTCAGCACACTGGTTAACATAGCCTTCCTGGCATTTTCTTAGTTATTGTGTTAAGACATTTATATTCTACATTTACTATGTTTCACATGTAAGGTTTGTAAGATGCAAACCTTGAAGTAACACACACAAATGTCTCAGAACTCTCACGTGTTATTTGCACAAATGGAGGACATGAATGGCAAACTCTTGAGGGTACGTCAGGCCTGTCCTGGTATCAGCATCTGGCTTCTGGAGGTTTCTGGACAACTCAGAAGATTTTTGAGAGTAAATACATTACGCATGTCCTTAATGAACTAAAAGGTTAAGCTTAAATTGTTAAAGGCTCTTCCATTGATTGCATCTTGAAGGTTACAGTTCAAGTATTAGCAAAATGCCCATATAGGTACATTGCTTGGATCCATAAGGAAAAAAAAAGAGAGAGAGAGACAGAGAAGGAAGTGCATGTGTACCTGAACTACTGATCAAAAGTGTCAGTAGCTGGGAAAACATGGCTGGAAAGTAGTATTGAAAATTAGCATGACAAGTTTCACTAAATAAAACAGAAAATGAACAACACAAACAATGGTGTTTGTGGGTTGAGTGGCAGCCTGGCTAGAGAGGATGTCAAGCCTTGCCATGAATTCAATAATTATTTCTTGATTAATATTAGTTAATTATCAATTTATTGGTTATCATTCAATCAATTAATTAAACAACTATTTAATAATAGTTGGGCTAGGGTTAAAGTTAAGTGCTGCCACACAAAGATAACAAAATAGATAAGCTTTTGACATGTTAAGGCCCCATCACCTTAATTGACAAGTTCCTGCAGCATTACTAAGAGGAGGGCAGAGAACCTGCAGAGTCCCCTCCTACTGTGCCTCTGACTTGCCACAGGACCTTAGAGAAGGCATTTAACCTCTTAATCTCACTTTCCACTGCTATATAGAAGGATAACAGTAAAACTGCCTATCTGGCTTTCTGGCTTACTCACAGTGTTGGCGTGATGTACAAATGAGATAATCAATGTGAGAATGTTTTGGAAATTGTAAAGCATCCATTTTATTTTCATCTTGCTGTAGACAGAAATAATAATTTCCACCTATTCACCCCATATGGATGCTGTTGCTTCTTGGCATTTATTGAACAACAATGCTCTCTCCCTGATTTACAAATAGAATTAGACAGAGTTCTTGCCCTGTGATTTTAAACCAGGCAGATATGCATGATAAAAAGATAAGAAAACATTCAAGGCAGACACTATTGTGTGACGATCATTAATGTGTTTATAAAAGGTCTATGCATTTCTTAGATGGAAAGTACTATGGGCATTTTTCATAGTTCTTAGGATATTTGCTTATTGTGAAAAACTGACAACTTACATGATGTAAAGCAAGAAGAAAAGAAGTGAAGAGAAATGAAGTAGAATGAAGGAAATGAGACATGCGGCAGGTGAGTCCATTAAGTGATTAAACATTGTATTTACATGCTTTAGATTATACTGAGCCCTGGATAGAGGGAATTTGGGTGTAGGCATGAAATGAGCACCAACTCTATTTGCAAGTAGACTCCTTGCTCAGTAAACTATGTGAAGTGATAGCACTCATGGTTGACTATTATACTATTTATTTAGCTTGAAAATAATTAACATTTAAAAATAATAGCTGTATTAATAACCACCAAGTATTAGCATCCGTACAATGTCTTAGATTTTACAACATTTTTTTAATGCAAACAATTCTCATAAAACTGTGAGGCTTGAAGCAGGAGTTAGCAAAATCATTCATAGTAAAAAAAAAGTAGTAGACTCATGGCACATATGTGCATTTTCTGTCTTCAAAAAAATTAATCAAAAATCTAAAATAAAGAATCATAATGTGGGTTGGGGAAGGAAAGAACTCTGAAAAATAAATTAAAAAGCAAATTTAAAGCTGGGTTGAATTTGGAAAGATTTTTCCTTATATTTCTCATCTTACTCCAATTCTAGAATTTGAAAATCAATTTCATTGGTTTTCAGAGTGAGGCAATCATTAGAAGGATTTTGTGCAATGGGCCCTCCAGGCAAGCACTGCCTCCTAAGGAATGTCACTGTGAGGGCTTAATCATGGATTGAGGTTCTGTGGATGTATAGCGCATATTTCTTTCATAGTATTCATAGAATACTGAAAAGAGAGCCTTGGTGTGATATTCACTAAATAGTTTAAAGAACTTAAATATTATACCTTTATGTATGGGTTATCATGTGTAAAACTGAAACTTGAAAAAAAAAGAGTTAAAATGACTTTAGAGAAAAATAGAACAAAGTCGTAACTGACATTTCAATTTTAAGAATTAAACAGGATATTAGGTAATTGTATTAATGAAAAATTTAGATAAATAAAACATATAGTTCAAATAATTAAGCATGGTTAACAAAACTTTAATGCTTTCCTTGAAATCCAAGAATCTTCTAGTCTAAGAACAAATTACTTCATGGCCCCTTTGCCAAAGTTAGGGTAAAAGACAGTAAGTGCTGTTGTAACTCTTGCGGTAGTCTGCCATTTTCCAGCTGTATTTCTCCTTCTCTTCCCTCCTTTCTCCTGTCCCCTCCTCCTCCTCTTTCTCATTCCTTACCACCCTCCCACCCCCCCACAACAAGACCTTTAATATTAACATAAGATCTTTAACGACAGTAAGTATAAAATCTTGTTTCTCTGCTTCTAGACTAGTATCTCTATTCTGGAAATCTAAAATGTAGATTTTCTCACTAAAACAGCTGCTAAAGGCCTATTTCCATGTCTTTTTTCCTTTTTTTTTTTTCTTCTATAATTGTCAAATAAAGAAACTACTGAAGTGTATCCAAATAACATCAATGTCTGAGTTTCTTTAGCATCAGAGAATCTTCTGACTATAAGGCCACTTGATGAATCATCAATATCTGGCTTTAAGAACCATTGTGAATATTTTTTTGACCTATTTATAAAGAACTTCAGAGAAGACAATTTCACCATCTTTCTTATTAACTCATTTTGGGCGCAGTCACTTTCATCGTCAGGAAACTTTTCTTTATAGAGCTTAAGTTCCTCATGCCACAGATTGAGAAATATAAACAAGCAGACTAAGTCTCTACATGTGAACATTTGACTCTTGAATGTTCTAAATATGGAAAGAACTCAAATTAATTTTAAAAAGGGTGATTTTTATGATATGAACCCCATTGAATGTTTTAAGCTTGGAAAAACAAGATGTAGCCCCTTAATGAGAGAATTTTCATGGTATGGGGCTTGATTCACAGTTTTGCAGTTTCAAAAAATTAAGGCGTCTTCTTGTCCTGAGGTACATAATCAAATAAATCACAGAAAACATTTACAAGGGTGAATATATGGTGTGATGTGAGGGGGATGTCCACCGTTTCTGTTGGGCTGTTCTTACTCAGGTATAGATGTGTCTGAAAAACTATATTTTGATAATTAAAAAAACTGTATTAAGAATGCAGCTTAGACATGGGAAATTAGTAAAAAGAGACAATTTGTAATAAAAAATAAGTATTCCCAAGTCTCCCCAATAGAGTTCTCTTTTTGACCAAAGGAGCAGCTAGTCAATCACATTGACAGGCACAGGAAGAGATAGCTGACCTTTCAAAGAAATAAAGAGAAAGTAGACAAGTGACCTCTATGGTCTGTTTGGTAGAGAAGGAAAGTCAACTCTACACATACATCCTCTCCTCTGGGCATAGTCCTTGGGACCAATGATGGTTAATATATCCAAAAATGAGTCACCTCTCAAGGCGTATCAACATTAGGGAAGAAGGAAATACTTATACTGTTTTCATTTCATTGTCAAAGAAAGTCTTAAGTCAAGTAGGTTATCCTTGTTTTTAGATGAGGAAACAAAGGCTTAGTGAAGTTGAGAAATTCATCCAAGTTTACTTAAAACATAAACCCACAATAGACCCACAATTCAAATTCAGCTTAATCTGATAGTAGATCTCAAGCTTTTACTTTTCCATGCTTGCTCATCTTACCATTAAATGTTAATAATTATTCTGATGACTCTGATTTATAAAAATTAAAGGATCTATAACATGCTTTACATTAATAGAACTGCCACCAAAGTAGTCAAAAGAAGTTTGGCACTTATTTTCACTTTAAATTATTCTGGCCAAATACTGTTTTATTATATTAATTAAAAGGCTGATATTTTATAATGGAGTCAAAGGAAATGGAAGTGGTGAGCATCCATCTCTTTGAGTTTCATTCAAGACAGATATCACACTTGATATGTCTGCTCAACCCCTATGGACTTCATTCTGGCCCATCCTGTCTCTCAGTTTCAAATTTTCTGTTTTTGTTCTCACCTCACCTTTTATATTTAATGCTAAAACTTGGCATCTCTGAATAAAGATTTTGATATCTCTTCCTGCCCAAGGTCACTTCTCAACCCAACGTGGACCTAGGCAAATAAACCTGCAGCATCTTGAAAGAATCAAGGTAATTGGTTTTATGCAGCAAGGGTCCACCTTCCTAGTTGCTGAAATTCTCGGATTGGCTAAACATGATGACTGTTCCCTAAGTAATGCTAGTGATATATGACCAATTCTTTCTTTCTTTCTTTCTTTCTTTCTTTCTTTCTTTCTTTCTTGCTTTCTTTCTTTCTTTCTTTCTTTATTTTTTTTTTTATTGATAAAAATATACAC
>CAUYPK010067292.1:0-40320 GCA_963574355.1 Loris lydekkerianus | reverse complement strand
CTATTCCTTTAAATTTACTGAGGTCTTGTGATGTTATCGATTTTGGAGTATGTTCCGTGGGCTGATGAGAAGTATGTGTATTCAGTTTTGTTGGAATGAAATGTTCTGTAGATGTCTGCCAAATCCAAATGTTGGATGGTTAGGTTTAAATCTAAAATTTCTGTGCTCAGCTTCTTATTGGATGATCTATCCAACACTGCCAAAAGAGTGTTGAAATCTGCAACTATTATGGAGCTGGAGGAAATCAAGTTACTCATGTCTATTAGAGTTTCTCTTATAAATTAAGGTGCATTCTGGTTGGGTGCATGCATATTAATAATTGAAATCTCATCATATTGAGTATTACCCTTAACAAATGTGAAGTGACCATTCTTATCCTTCCTTACTTTTCTTGGTTTAAGGCCTATTGTGTCTGCAAATAGAATTGGAACACCTGCTTTTTTCTGATTACCATTTGCCTGAAATATGGATGACCATCCATTCACCCTGAGTCTATATTTGTCTTTTAAGGTAAGATGTGGCTCTTGTATGCAGCAATTATCTGACCTGAGTTTTTGTATCCAGTCAGCTAACCTATGCCTCTTTAGAGGACAGTTTAAGCCGTTCACATTAATGGAGAATATTGATAAGTCTGGTGAAGTTTTGGATATTGATTTTTTTCAAAAGTCCAGTGGACATTTTTAATGCTTTTGCCACTGTGGAAGTTGGAGTTTGATCAAAAGTCTCTGAGTGAGTTTACTTTTGTGGTAGAGGATTGGACTGGTCATTATGGAGGATATGTCTGAGAATATCCTGAAGAGCTGGTTTAGTTATGGCAAATTTCTTCAACATATGAATGTCATTAAAGTATTTAATTTCTCCATAATAAATTAAACACAGTTTAGCTGGATATAGGATCTTGGGTTGAAAGATATTTTGCTTTAGGAGATTAAAAGTCAATGACCACCCTCTTCTGGCTTGAAAAGTTTCAGCAGAGATATCTGCAGTCATTCTAATATTCTTCCCTTTGTAGGTAATGGATTTCTTATATCTGGCTGCTTTCAGAATTTTCTTCTTCATATTAACTTTAGTGAAGTTAATTATGATATGCCTGGGGGATATCTTATTAGGATTGAGTCATGCTGGGGTTCTGAAAATGTCTGCTATCTGAATTTCAGAATCTCTTGGCATGTCTGGAAAACTATCTTTCATAATTTCATGGAGAAGGGCCTCTGTGCCTTGGGAGGCCACTTTGTCACTTTCAGGGATTCCATTCTGTTACTGAGAGATTCTACTGTATTTTTCAGATCTTTTAGGGATGCAAATTCTTGCTTCAGTGCATCAAAATCTTTGGTGGTTTTGTCTTATATTCATTAAATTCTTGAGACAACTTTTGAATTTCTCCTCGAATTTCTAATTCTGATTTTTGAATTGCTCCTCGAATTTCTAATTTCAAATTTTCCTCCATTTTATTAATCTTGTTTGCAATCCAAATTCTGAATTCGGTTTCTGACATCTTGGCCAGCTTTTTATGAATGGGATCTTCAGTTACATCTGCCATATCTTTCCTGGGGGGGGGGGTGATCTATTCTGGTTATTCATGTTATCAGAGTTTTACTGCTGATTCTGCCCCACGATTGTTTTATACCATTTGATTTTTCCCCTGGAGCTTTGTTGAGGACCTGTACAGTGCTATGGCCTGAGAAACTGGGGACCTATTTGGTGTGGTGGGGCTACGTGGTTCTGTCTTGTTTTCAGCTGGTCTTTGTCCGACCGTAGTGAAACAGTTACTCTGGGTTGAAATCTCAGCTTTTGTTTTTATTCTTGGGGTTGCAGTTCACCTCAGCTGGGTTGATGTGCGTTCTTCAACCTTCTCTCTTGGTGCAGCTCTAATCCACCAGGTTACTAGCTAAATTTCTGTCCTTTAACTCTCCTTCTGGATGGGAGCCTCTGTGGAAAGCTGACTTCAGTCAGCCATCTTGTCTCCGCCCTCAATAGTCCCCTGGAAATCTCAGTTTGGTTTCATTAAACGTCTTCTTGGGAAGCTATATTGAAATCATGAAATTATTGTTCTGTCAGTCACCGTGAAGTCCGCTTCCTCCCCTGCCATGCCGGGTGCACCTCTAGCCGCAGAGGTTACAGGTTGGGAAAGCAAAACTGCCCTGGCCAGAAGAGCTGCTCCTCAGTCACGAAGTGTAGCTGCACACTGTACTACATGGTCCAGAGCCTGGCCCAAGCTTCTCCTGCTCCACGCCCTGAGGGAGTGCTTGCTTTAGACGTCTCCTTGTGTAGGTACCTGTTCCTGCATGCCAGTTCCTCCTGGTCAAGTATTACAGTTTTAATATAGCTTTTTTCTTTCTTAAAATATGTATACTTTTTTTGCATCCCGTGTGTGTGTGTGTGTCTCTGTGTGTATGTGCGCACACGTGCATTCACATGTGTGGTACACACATTGTTCCTGAATAACATTATGATCATCTATAGGGGAACAGATCGGGGTCGTCTGTGCCCTGACCCCTCTTACGAAGATGTTTTCATTTAGCCTGTTTTCTGCATACCCTGACTTTGAGCATAAACTTGTTTTCTCTCTCTAAAAAAACTAATGAGTCACTAGAATGGTGTGTGAGCTGTGTACATGCTGAAGCCTGAAAGCTGGGAGCCAGGAGAGAGTGAATTCATGATGTCTGACAATACCAGGTCAAAGGGTTATGGTAAAGACTCTCTAGACCCCAAAGATCACTTGACATCAGAGGCAAGGACTTGCTTAAGGCCTGTGGTTTTACAAAAATAAATTGGAGATATATTGTCAGCTATTTTCTATGTCCCTCCTTTTACTGCTAATTTTGGATAAGAATTTTTAACCTGCTTTATGAACACAGATACTGACTCAAGGTTGGCTTGGTGGGACTCCATCAGAGCTCCTCAGTCCTCTACATACATAATCTGTGTCAGTCTCTCCATTCCTCACACTGAACTCCTTCAGCCATCTTCCTTGGGAAGCTATGCACCGATGCCAGTCCCTAATCCACCCTTCAAGACATTTTTTTCTAAGACGAGTTCACAAACTTAATTGTCAGACCTCATATGACGACAGCCCATATGGCCATTTCAGAAAAAGAGTTCAAAAATTGAAGGGTGGACTAGAAGCTGGCATCAGTGCATAGCTTCCCAAGGGGAGTGCTTTGAAGGTGACTGGAGTGATACTCTGTAATGAGTTCCCAAACTTAATTGTCAGAAGTGTATCTATGTTGTATGTGTATATATATGTTGTGTATACATATATATATAATATATACCACAATTTTATATATGTGCTCCTACTTTGAGTTCATGTAAAATTATCACACAGTATTGGGACTCAGAGAACAGTCTCTTTGACTCTTTATAAAACTGCCCACCTATCAGCTCCCTTTCTGGAACACACTGCTGGGAGGTGAGGAGAGAATTGTTAAAGTTTCACCCCTGGGTTGATATGCTCCTTGAAAATCTGACTGTGGAATCTTCAGAGAATTTGTGCTCTGTAGTTGTGGGCAAAGAATCTTTCCTGGACCCAGTAGCATATGGCTGTCCTGGAGGAGGTGCCCAAGGTGGGTGGGAAACTGATTCTCTGACAGCCACCTGCAGGCTTTGTCAACCTGAAGCAGGGCCCTCAGCAGGTGCTGCAGAGATTGGGCCAGGCTCAGGAGGAGAGATGGAGCAGGAGCCCCGTTCCATGTGCTGGGTCAGCATTTCTGGGCTCAGCCCAGGCCTGCATTGTTAACACAATTCCAGAAGAAATCCTCACAGAGATTTTTCCCTGTGGGACACTCACAGGAGCACTCTTTCTACCCCCCTTCACCCCTCCTAAAGTTCGGTGTGAACACATCAACAATGCTATTAGGTTAATGAACCCATAACATGGTAATTAGTTTTTTGACTTTTAAAATTACATGCAATAATCGTCACTTCTGATGTTTGTAAAGGAACCAGATGACAAAAACTTTTTCCCAAGAAGAGTTTTATTCTTCCTGAGGGGAAAAAATGAAATCTCACCTTCAAAACAATACTTTACTCCAAATACTTAACAACGTGAACGTTATAAGGCAACATTACAATATATACCCCTTTTATGAAAATTTATATGAGATAAAAATATAAAATACTGAGTCAGAAAACTACAATAGGAGATTGTAACATTCTATTCACAGGGAAAACTCTACTGAACCTAATACAACATTAATATTTTTCCTTTTTGGTGGCTTCCTGAGTCTTCCCAGAGTTGCTTAATCTAGGGCAATGGTTCTCAACCTTCCAAATGCCATGACACTTTAATACAATTAAAGTTGTGGTGACCCTCAACCATAGAATTATTTTCATTGCTACTTTATAACTGTAATTTTGCTACTGTTATGAATCATAATGTAAATATCTGATATGCAGGATGTATTTTCTTTCTTTCTTTCTTTTTTTTTTTATTAAATCATAGCTGTGTACATTGATATGATCATGGGGCATCATATACTAGCTTCATAGACCATTTGACACATTTTCATCCCAATATTCAAGATAGCCTTCCTGGCATTTTCCCAGTCACCGTGGCATGACATTTACATTTCACATTTGCTGAGTTTCACCCTTACCCTTGTGAGATGCCCCGTAGGTGTATGGAAATTTATTTTAATAAATGTTTTTTATGTGAATCAATTTTTAAAATTTAGGTGAGTTGTTTATTCTATACTTAAACAAGCACATTTTATACTTTCTGGAATTAATAACTCTAAAAGTCTGGTTTGTTGTTGTGGGAAGTGAGTGAGAACTAAGAATAAGTACAATTGGAGACATGGTGTACACCCAAGGAAAACTCGATTGTCTCACCTAAGGCTAATCATCATTTAAAGAAAATGCGGGTCTACCTCTAAGACAAAGTAGTATACTTATCACTCTATTTAATATAAACACGAACATGTTTAAGGAACTATTCTTGTTTGTTTGTTTTTATTTTTTGATGGCCTCACCACAGTAACTGGTACATTTATATAAGAACATATACTCATTCAATAAATTGTGCTGATAGAATACTTTAGGCAAGGAATTTTCCAAACACTGTTCAAAATACAAAAATGAGAAATCTCAAGAAATTTCTGCTATCATAAAAGTTTAATCCAGAAGACAGAGTGTGGGACAGGGAATTAAGCCCAAAGCTCTACCAGATGCAGACCATCACGAGTTTTTCTCTGCATACAAACTGAAGCCCAATAGAAAAGGTAGGCGCCCTAAGGGAAAGTGGTCTTGGAGGCTGAGCGTTCCTTCCATAAATTTTGACGGAAGTGATTCAGTTATGGAGAAAGAAAATCAGTAGGCACATAGGGATTCTGGAGAGTAGGTTGGTGTGGCAGAAGAATAAGCCAGTATGGGAAAGAGAGAGAAATAAGAGTGGGAAGCTATTATAGTTTGGACCGTTTCGTAGACAACGTCAGAATGAACTCTCAGAAGGCAACAAGGGGCAGATCCAGGTTTCTCAAGACCACAGTGACACCCTCAGAAGACTAAGACAGGGAAATCATTTGGTACTGTCTCTCTGATCAGGTCATGTTTTATTTAACGTTGTGGTACAGCTATTTTTGGAAAAAACATTGTGGAGAAAATTTAGAAAAGCCGATTTTGAAGTGTATACCATTTGTATTTCTCTCATAGAAGGATACTTGATACTGAAATTCATGACTTGTTGACGAGAAAGACACGTACAAACTTAAAATTACAACATTTTCTATAGCTTCATCTATATGGCACTGACAATCTGTACCCAAAGTAGAAGAAGAAAAATAAGTATGGACAAGAAAGCAAGTCTGACCTAAAAACTAAACTTAACACAGTGGCATTTAAATGTATTTAAAATTTTCACTATGCATGTAGTGAGCACTGTAACATTCAGTCAACATTCTTTCTATGGTAACTCTTCTGAAGAAGAAAATGATTATCTTGATAACACAGTCAGTTACAAAATTCTTTGCTTAGAAAATATTACTGTAGGATTTCATAAAGGAACACTTATTACAACTATAATTAATTACATAACTTACAATTACCATGTAAACGCCTTTGTCCTCACACTTAGTGTATCTATATGAATAAATGTCATTCAAGGTTCATTAGCTTCAGAATAGCATTACATGCATGGAAAGTATTGTAATTCTGCTAATTTCACAAGTGATGCTAAATTAATCACCGAGTCAAAAGTTGCAAATGCTTCTGAATTTGTGTAGTTGGAAGAGAGCCTAGCGCATGTCTGGTTTCCTATTTCTTTTATTTACCTTTCCTTTTGCTTGGTTTTGAGAAGCATTCAAAAATATATTTTCTTTACCACTACAACTTTCCAGAACAACTTTAATCACTTAATTTTTTTTACTGACTTGTACAATGTAGCACACTGGCACACTGTGTAGATTAAAAAAGAAAAAATAATTTATACTGGGGATGGTGATGTATGGAGTAATTTTCTCAGATGCTTCCAGTGCAATCTAAAAATGCATTAACACAGACTATGAAACAAAAACAATCTACACAACCCATAACACACAAGGGTGAGATACTGAGACGTTTGAAAGCATAATTGATACCTGCATTAGCTGAAATTACCTAGGAATAAGAAAGCATCCTACTACCACACAGGACTTCAAAAGCAAAATCTTTCTTGTTCAGATTTCTGCATAAGACAGTAATGTTCCAGCAACTGAATATGGAAAAATGAAATATTTGTGGGACTATATTGTTAACATAAATGACTGATAATGCTCTTAGAAAATGTATGACTTTTATTATTCCACCTTAAATGGCAGAAACCTCTACATAGATCTTCTATTTCTCATCCCCGTTTGGAGCACTATGTTGCTCTTGAGATGAGGTCATCTACATCTGTAGAGTGTAGTTTTTACCTAAGGAGTTGCATAAAATCATTGCTCAATTACATGATCATTATGCTTACATATTTCGTTGATTAGTGAATATTATTGCTTGCATTTACATATTCAGAAAGACGAGCCCATTCCAGACCCAAAATAATCATTTTCCAATTATACTTAAATGGCTGATACTGTGTTTTAATTCTGTTTATTATGGGGATGGAGGGTCATTGATGTAACCTCAAAGTTTGTTTATACAAGAAAGAAGTATTGACTGTCTACTCTGTGCCAGATAAGCACCAAATGCCTTGGAAACAAAGGCTCATGTGCACATATGTGCTTTACTTTCACAGCATCTACATTCTTTGCAATAAACATGCATGTTTCATTTTTTAACAGACAAAAACTCTGAATGGCAGTCAACTCTATTCATGTTAGTTTATTATTTTTGTGTTTTGGACCACTTACTTTGGCCAGGAACATGGATTACTTTATAGCATTTACTTACTCTTAAAAAGTTAGAAGAACAAAGTAGAATAGAAGATTATATTTTAAAAGTATGTTTTTATTAGAATAAAGAAATAGATCAGACAAATCTGACAGGGTCAGTAGAATACAAGTGATAACTCTACAGAAAGAAAATTTGAACTGTCTTTCAAGGGACAGTGCATGATTTTTTCTGAAGTTTTCTAATATTTTCACCATCAAAATGTCTTCGAGATGATAAAATTAACCATGTATTTCTACAATATTTCTTGAACAAGCAAGTAATAATCATATGTTATGGACTTAGTCATATATAATATACCCCTTTTCCCTTTATTCTAATCAAATGGGGAGATCATATGGATCGACAATATGCCTGTGCAAAAAAGTGAACAAATTCTAGTGCATATAACCTGGAAATGAATAAGAAGATACAAGCATCGGGCTTTCTGACCATTAAGACTGGGCTGATGGCTCATGTGAATTCTATGGCTACACTGGTCTCCATTTGTTGAAAGCAAATTCAAGATAACTGATGTGATACTTTCTATTGTTGTAAATATATCTTAATAAAGCTTCTTATTTTTATATTTTATATCTATTGTTCCATGTTAAAATAGCTACGGGATATTACAATGTACTTTGAATACTAAAAAAAAAGAAATTCAGACAATGGAAGATCTCACTTCACAGTTTTATTAATAAGGGATGGAACGCCTTAAATAATATAATTTAAATAGAGAAGTTGTCTACCTCCTCCCCTTCCACCGAAGGACCCAGAGTTTCTGTCAGTAAACATATTTGCCTTTATGCACAGGTTTTTAACTGATTTGCTTTGGGGGGAGGAAACTTACATTCTGATTACGGTAACTCGATGTTGGAGAGAATCCTTCGCTGTGCAGAAATGTGGGTGCTATAATACTTGTTACTGAAAATCTATGAAATATCTCCTTCAGAAGGCATGTTATACTTGAATGGGCTGGCAGGTTCTGCTGCTCGTGGCTGCACTCATCTGTGTCTGCACTCATCTGTGTCTGCTGTGCATCAATTGCAGGCCTTGTCTGGTCTCACCTATGTC
Source organism: Loris lydekkerianus (assembly GCA_963574355.1). Lineage (NCBI taxonomy): Eukaryota > Metazoa > Chordata > Mammalia > Primates > Lorisidae > Loris > Loris lydekkerianus. Next base: position 31,899 of record CAUYPK010067292.1, on the reverse strand, counting down.
GGAGGGTTAGCTGGCTGTTGGATGGACTGGGAATACTCCAGCGGGGATAAAGGAACATGGAGCTCTAACCCACATGTCTAATTCACTAAAAGAGTAGCCAAGATATGTGCTTATAGTTTTGAGAACCGAGATCCAAGAATGTGGATGCAAGGGCAAGCAAGAATTTACATATAACAAAAGTATATATATATTTAAATATGCATATATACCATAGATACTCAAGCCTAAGCCGAGTTTTTTCGGCACAAATTTTGTGCCGAAAAAACTCGGCTTATACTCGAGTATATACAGTATACGCACTATTTTTGAACACCTCCTTACCATGATAGGCGGTTATGCTCATAGTGGTAAATATTACAAAGTCCTTGCTATCACAGAACCATAAGAAAACAAATCAGGGTAATTGTAGGTGGTAATAATGGCTGTGAAGAAAAAAAGGTTTAATATAATTAAGTGGGAGACAGATCAGAGAGACTATTTAAGATAGAGTAGTCAGGAAGATCTCTCTGGAAAATATCCAGCAGAAGCCCAGCTGAAGTGGGAAAGACACCCAGCTAAAGACATGGGTAAGAAACTTAAAGGTGGAGAGAGCTGAAAGTCGAGGCAGTGGGTAGTTAGTTACCTGTGCTCAAGAAATAGCAAAACAGTAAGAATGAAAGTTCCTGTAACAAAGCAGAGTATAGCCACAAGTGACACATGCAGGATTATATGGTAGCTCTATTTTTATTTTTTTGAAGAGCCTCCATTCTGTTTTCCAAAATGCCTATATCCATGGCAAAGGTGTAAAGGGTGCCCTTTTCTCTATACCCTTGCCAACACTTGTTATTGCTGTTCTTTTTTATAACGGTCACCAAACAGGTACCAGGCGACATATATCATATATTAGATATACCCAAGGGAAGTGAAATCAGCATCTCAAAGAGATCTCTCCGCTCCCATATTCACTGCCACAGCATTCACAATAGCCAAGAGATGGCAAGACAGGGACACAACCTAAATGTTCACTGCCACATAAACAGACAAAGACAATGTGGGATACACATATATATGCAAAGGAGCAGTATTCAGCCACAAAAGCAGAAGGGAACCCTGCTCTCTGCAAGCAGCACGGATCAACCTCGAGGGCGTTACGCTGAGAGAAATAGGCACAGAACACAGAAGCTGTATAATTTCACTTACAGGTGGAATCTCCCAATTTTAACTACACATGGAGAAGAAGACAATGGTTACTGGGGTCAGGGCTGAAGGAAACTAGGAGATGCTGGTCAAAGGATACAGACATTCAGTTAAAAGGCAAACAAGGTCTGGGGATCCAAGGTACAGCCTGGGCTGTGAGGGTGTGTCAGGTAACTGGACTGTTGTAATCATCACAGAATGTATACATTTATGAAATTATGACATTATTTACTTTGAATATATATAATCTTTATCAAGCAAACATTTAAAAATACAGTATTTTCTTAATACATAGATTAAATTATTGTGGAGATAGTTGAAAGGGCTTAAAAACAAATCGGTATCCAGTTCTGTGTGAAATTTCAAATAGGTTTAAGTATATTCTAATAGCTAAAAACCAATAAACCAGTGATTCTAATAAAATAAAAGCATAGTGTTGTATGTAATCTGACTTTTTGTTTTTTCCAACTGCAGAATGTCAATTTCTTGTCAGGAAAGAACAGGCATAAGAGGATAAGAATAGGCGATATTTTCCTGTGATCAGTACACAAATGCTCGCCATCCGGAGAACGCAGCCCCCTCTCTGAGTTTTTGCCTCCTCATTTCTATAACTAGAATGCTAAACCCTCTTTGATCAGGAAGCAGTAATGACTCTGTGCACTGTACTTGGGACATGTTTATGGAACAGATAAAATTCCTATTCTCAACAAGTTAATAACTTTCTTCTTTCTTGAAAGTGTTCAAACACAAGCATAAACTGCCATAACTGATCTGTTACCCTGGAATTAAAAAAGGCAGCCATTTAAAATGCTTGAGTAGTAATATTTCCTTTAAAACTTATGAGAAACTCAAATGATGCACAAAATTAACAAATAAAGCTTTAAAATATAATGCCTTATTATAATATTATGCCGAAGGCGTTTATATTTCAAGGGTCTTTTTAAAAAGCTATTTTCAATATCTTACATGGAGCACCAAGGGGAAGCTACTTCTTTTTGGTAAAATCAAAACATTCTTCCCAACAATGTATGTGTCTATCAATATTACCAACCTTTTTAAGAGGTGACTCATCAGGTACAGTGTGTACCACTAAAAAAATCTTCTAGAGTCAGACAAACAGCTTTTACCATTTGCTACCACTTACTAGGTCTTACACATGTACACATATAAATGTATATGTACATTTAATGAATACATTGCATGAACTGGATAATAAAATATATAGTGTATATATTCATATGTACATAATGCATATATGCACACGCAAAACACATACACACAGATTACCTGTGTGCATGTCTAACATCAATCAAAAATGAAGTGTACTTCTGGCCCTTCTCACTAGATTTGTTATTCTAGAATAATATTCCCAAAGCAAGCTATTAAATTTACATTCTCATGATTTAAAAAACGGCTATTAGAAATACCAAGGTTCAGTGTAACTTAAGCATTGTTTCCAGGCTTCCCCATGCTTCTATAAAGCTCAAAAAGCAAAGTTTGGGCTTTGAGTTTAAGAGTTTTAAAGTCAACAAAGAGGAAATGGAATCACGTTGCTGAGGCTCATGATTCACACTGAAGTAAAACTAATGGTGGCTTAGATAATGTTTTTTGGGTTTTTTTTTTTTTTTTGCCTCCAAGGGAAAATTACTCCGAATTCAGACTTGAGTGTTTAATACATGGATGTCAAAATACTTCTAGATAAATCATAACTGCCAAAATGCTAATACAATGCATAGAACTTTGTATTTAAAATCAGTGCTAAGACAAGGTATCAACACTAATTAATGTGCACACATGAGGTCATGAATATATAAATTCTATTTGCCTAAAGAAATGTCTCATGAGCATATTTTAAATAAGTGTGTTCTGCTTTGCAATTGACCATCAAAGGATGAAGTTCCTACTTTCCTGGAGCCATTAAAAACAACATTATGTAACCAACAAACAGGATTTCAAGAAGACAACAGATTATTTCAGGGGAAGAAAGCTGGACTAAATTGTTTCTTTAGTTTCATTTTCCAATTCATATCCCTCCTTAATCATTACAGAATAAAAATCATAGCATACCGGACATACTGAAACATCACTTTAGCTTCCCTTTCAGAGATCACATGGCCGTGCTCATGGGTAACAACAAAAGTTACACCAGAAAGCAACTTCCAGGTTAGAGCAGGGGTCTTGCCCACTTTAGGGGAGAATACTGTTTGGTTAGCACTTATAAAGTCTGGTGCAGTGTGCTTGTCAGTAACTATTTGTTTAATGAATAAATGTTAAATAGCAGGCTAAGGAATCTATTCCTAATCCAGGACTTTACAACGTAGACATTCAGTTGATATTTGCTTAAATGAATAGGTGTGTCTATAGCTCTAGAATGGTCCAGAAACACACATACCACACTGTCCAGCAAAATTCTTATTTTGAATAATAATACAGCAGCTAATCTTGGCTGCTGAGTATAATCAGTCTCTACTTGTTCAAGTAGCCAGTCCTGGGTCCTGTAATCAATTGTCCCGTTAGTCAATAAGCAAACAAAGCTGGGGGTCAGTGCTCTCCGACCCATCCTTGAATTTGCCTTGCTGCTAGCTCTCTCATCCCATTTCCCGGCAGATTAAGTCCTTGACTTGTCCTTCAGAGAATCAGGCCTTTCTATTTCTAGCCCCCAATTTCCTAGACTCCTTGCTAGACACTAAAGACTGAGTCACAGCCCTATCCACCTTCATCTGTGAGCCTTTCACAGCTCGTCCTCCAACCTTTGGGGAGACAGCAGTTCTCACCTCTGTGGGGTCAACATACTTCTCCAGGCGGGAAGAGTTAAAAACATCTCCAGCTAGAGATTAGGTAATACTACTGTATCAATGTGTAATTTCCTAATATTGACAACTGTACTCACATCCTTCCTTCCTTCCTTCCTTCCTTCCTTCCTTCCTTCCTTCCTTCCTTCCTTCCTTCCTTCCTTCCTTCCGGATGGCCTCAGCTTAGCTCACAGCAACCTCAAACTCCTGGGTTCAACTGATCCTCCTACCCAGCCTCCCAAAGAGCTGGGACTACAAGTGCCCACCACCCACCCCACTAATTTTTCTCTTTTTAGTAGATACGGGCTCTCACTCTTGCTCAGGCTGTTCTTGAACTCCTGAGCTCAAGGGATTATCCTGCCTCAGCCTCCCAGAGTGCTAGGATTATAGGCGTGAGCCACTGGTGCCCACTCAGTACTGCGGTTTTATTAGAAAATGTGTTTATTCTTAGGAAATAAACTCTAAAGCAGGGGTGTCCAACCTCTGGCCTGCAGGATCTATGCTGATTTTGTGAGGACTTTTTTTTTTTTGCTTTTCTGTGGCGTCAGTCAGATATCATGAAAGGTATGCACAGACCTTTCTTTTGTTAATTCGTGTTTTGTATTTACTGTGTGGCCCAAGATAAATCTTTTTCTTCCAATGCGTGACACAGCAAAAAAAAAAAAAAAAAAAAAAAGGTTGGACACCCTTGCTAAGTAAAGACTTTAGTAGTAAAGAGGCGTGGTACCTCTAGTCTACTGGCAAATGGTTCAGGAAGAAAAGTATACATGTGATGTGTAAGTAGAGAGAGAGAGAGATTGTTAGACTGAATGGTAAAGCAGATGAGACCACATATAAACTGTTGCTGAATCTTGGTGAAGAATATATAGGAATTTTTTTGTGCTAGTCTTCTGTAGGCATTAAATAATACAATGAAATTGTGTAATAAAAATGTATTTCATGAATTATAAAAACATATAATAAAAAATTAAGAAGTTACTAACAACAACTATTGGCTGTTTCTTCGTATCTGGCCCCACAGTAAACACTCACTGTTCTTGGCTCTGTCCAGCTCTGCAAGTACAGACTGTTCTCAATGAAGCCTCCAGCTCGTGCTCCTCCCTGTGAGGGCTGAGCTAGTCATAGTATCTCAACTCTGACTTTTTTTTTTTTGCTGTTGGTCAGGCATCAGTTGTGGAGCCCCAGAAACTCCATATGCCACAGCTGATGACCTCCAGATGGTCTCTACAGCCCCAGGGTTTGTGTGAAGCTTTCTTTATCCCTTCCCCATAAACACACAGAACACACTGAGAGCCACATCTGAAGAAATTATTTAATTTCCAGCAACCTAGCTTTTCCCACTTCTCTCCTTTTCTATCATTCAGGTAGAAGAAGTGTTGTCAAAACAATTTTAATAACAGTTTTTGGAAGCTCTATGGTAACACCGTCCCACTGCTTTCGAATGTGCAGGTTTTATCATATTCATCTTTTCCTTTTTTGGCCTTTTAGACTTTCACTGACAATAAGTCAGAAGAGTCAGATTTAAATACCTGGTTACAGTGGAAATTTGTAACTCATGACCTCCAAGCAAAGAACAGTAATTACTGATTTCTTTCCAGAATAAGTTAAATAAAAAAACCATCATGAAAGCAAGATTTTACCTAAAGGTCATTTTCAGAACGAAGACTGAGATATACATAGATTTCCTGTCCTTTGAAAGCTGGATTTAGCTGCATATTGTAGCTTCCCATTTGACTCAGTATGAAACACATTCTAGCACAGCGGTCACCAAAAGGCTCTTCTCTCAGAACTCCCTTATGCCCTTAAAAATTAAGACTCCACAAGAGCTTTAGTGTGTGTGAGCTACATCTACCAGTCTATAGGTACCATTTACTCGATAGTAAATGCAAGACATGTAAAATATTGCTAATTTATTTAAATAACAAAAACTTATAACATGTCAACATAATCAACATTTTTAAAATAAATTACTTTCCCAAACAAAAAATACTACCAGGGAGAGTAGCATTATTTTACATATTTGCAAATCTTTTAAAATATCTGATTTAATTAACACCTGGATTCTTCTTCCTCATTTTTTTTTTGCACATAACCCTCTGAAAAAGCCACCATACAATTATTAGAGAATAGGATTTAAAATGATATAATTATGAATGTAGTTTTAATCTGATAATTTTTTTTTAAAAAGATCTCTTGGCCTTCAGGGGTACCCAGATCATACATGGAAACACAGAAGACCAAGTACTTGTCTTGGTGTGATAATTCTGAGTTTGAATCCCAGATTTGTCTTTAAATGCAGCAGAACCACTCTAGTTGACCACCTCCCTACATTAACCACTTCCTTAAATTGACCTAATTTTCATAGACCAGACATGCACCACATGTACGTATCAGTACCGGAGGACTAATTATTTTATTTTATTTTATTTTAAATTTATTTATTTTTATTGATAAATCAAAGCTGTGTACATTAGTGCAATCGAGGGGTACAATGTGCGGGTTTCATATACAATCTGTTGACAAGTTTGTTATAGCCCCTTGCGTGGTCAACTTATACTGGTTTCACTGTAATTTTAAAGCCTCAGTGAAATTATTTGCCCTGTCTGAGACTCAGTCTGTCACTTAAGAAATTTATGTAATGCTTCTTCACAAAGAATTGAATGAAATATATAACACTTATTTCAATAGTTTAGCACAAAAGAGTGTCTACTCTCTGAAAGTATAAGCATTCCTCTATCATTCTGCAAATCTACTGGCATTGATAACTGTACCACTGATGTCTGTAACACTGATTTGTGAACTTGGTAGGACAGTTTGCCTCTCTGTCTTTAGTACCCTCAGTGGGGAAAAAATTCGGAAATTTGAATAGCAACCGTACAGAACAGCTATGACTACAAAATAAAATAATAGATTTAAATAATTGTGATGGGTGTGTTACTTAGTTCAATGTAAACATTTCACGTTGTATATCAAAGCCGTACCCTGGACCCCATACATGCATCAATGCACAAAGTTATGGTTTAATAAAAAATAATTAAAAAAAAATAAAGATGCTTTGGAAAAATAAAAGGGACATCAAAATGTAAGAACTTTACTTATTTTGGTAACAGAATAAAAATGTTAATGAATAAGTTATGAATTGCAATAAATTATTTTCTTAAAAAGCCTAGGTTTGAATACTATAAATCTTCTAAATTTCTAATTGTATTGTTAAGTTACATCTCAGAGTGAAATACTTCTCTAGGGATCAGTGATGGCAGTCTGTTGTTTTCCCAATACTAGCTGTTAATAACTTTCAGATTTGGGGCAAGTCAGACTCTGCACAACTGTTTTCATCATTAAAATGACATTTTTTGAGGGTTACATGCTCATTCTATCAGTTTCCAACATGCATAATGCTATGATACTTTTTCTGTACAATAATAACTTTTTTTTTTTTAAATAAAAGGGTATCTGTGGTATTTTGGGGTCATCTTATCACTATATACACATGCCCAGCTTTCACGGAGGGTCAATGTGCATGGAGAAAGAGGGTGACGTCTCTCGGTAATGCCCACCCTCCACATTGAGGAAAATAAACCAGTATTGGAGAAATTTACCAAAAGAAGAAATGGTTCCTATTTTATGGGGCTGATGATACAATCTCTGTCCTTTAGCTCCATTTCTTTCCTCAATAGTCCAAAACCAATTTTATAACTCAGTTGTCTCCTAGCTAAATGTGCAGCCTGCTGCAGAGATGAGTTTGTGAAGCTTACCATACAAAATGGTATATCTAAAGAACATTTGCAAGGATGCTTTTTATAGTTGAAAGGAGATTTGTTCCAGCTTGTTTTTCTTCTTCCCCCCCTTTCCAATGTAGCATTGCAAGAACAATTAACAACAAAAAAGATATATCAATGATGGAACAAAGAGAAACTAAATGGCACTTAGGAGCTATGGTTTTCATATGCAATTATATTAAAGTCTGGCATGTGCCAAAGTTTACTAAGTATGAGACGATGTCAGAGTTTCCTGTCTCATTAAAGTATTGTTGAAAAGCTGCATCAATTCTTCATGAAGCCGTTTGGAGTCATCATCACACTGTGTTTTTACGTTACGACACATTAGGTAGCCGGGCTTAGCACTGGCCCAGGAATTAAGCATCATAGGTTTTTTCAAAGAGTAAACTGTATTTAAACTTTAGAATGATGTATTTCCTTCAAAGTGTTTTCTTTCCAGAGCACAGGAAACTCAGATCTATGGCTGTGGACAGGAAACACGGGGCAGATAAATCTATAGATGTATCTATCTGTTTTCCTACAGAAGGGACACACTTGGGGAAGGAATGCCTGGCACTCATGATAAGGCAGAGAATAAAGAAATCGCAGGTGTCTGCGTCCCAGCTCACATACATTATTTTCTATTACTTATATTGGCTTCCTGCTAAGACTTGGCATTTTGAAAAAAAAAATAGTAGTTGGTTTCATATTAACAGCATATAATATTCTCTTTTTGTTCCGAGAGGAGGCAGTCCGTGCATGCTTATATTATCCTGACAGGGAAATGTCCTGGGTGTCCTGTTAATTGAAATGGACAACTTCCTAGGCTCAGAAATCTGTCAGGTGGACTGGCTGGAGCAACATAACACTAACCACGGGCACAGATGAAATGAGTCACATTCACAATGTGCTGCTGGCTCCATTGATTTAGGGAGCTGGAAATTACACATCGGAAAATAAACTAACGATCACAAAAACATGCATTAAACGAACTGCTAACACACTGAGGAAGAATAGCCTTAGTGTTGTACTTCATTTGCATTCAAGGTCACAAAAGCCATTAATACAGAGGTCAAGGGAAAAGATAGTGGGCCTTCCAAGTAATTTATTCTAGATTTGAAATGTCAGATCTTACATCAACTTGGAATGTGGTATTCATTCTCTTGCCATATAAATTGACAGTACTTTTCTTTCTCAAAATGAGGCTTTTGCTTCAGCTCTCTGGGTAAGCGTCCTATGGTGCAGTATATCACACAAAAGCAATTTGTAGAGGTGTGAAAAGGAAAAAAAAAGCGTATTTTTTTTTTTCATCACGGGAAATACCTACTTGTTAAATGGGTTATAAGAATGAAGAATTTTAATACATATAATGAGAATTGATTAGTATTTTATTTGACTTCACGTAAATGTTCTACTTCTGGTTTCTCTCACCAACAGTTTTTTCTTTCTTTGATATCAAAGGACTTTAGTTTAAAAAATGCCATGGGTTCCGGTTCCTGAACGCCCCCAAGCAGATATTGTTTTGCCTAGTGAAGTTAAAACCAGCTAGCATAGTACCAACCGTGAGATGAGTTATAGAAAAAATGACTCTGTGTTGATTCCTCATCTTCTTACATTCATGTGATAACAACTACACACTCTGAATTACGATGTCGCATTCATGTTTTACTTTATGTCATATTTATTCTGATATTACCTGTCACTGAGTAGATTGTTTACATAATTATACCCTCCATAGCCTTTGCAATACAACTCTACAACTGTCGATGATGATTCAAAATGTTTACCTCACAAGCAACTTAATTTGGTTTCAAATTTCTGCAAGGGTATTAAAGAAGAATCTTCAAATTAAATTATTTTAATAAAGACATTAAGAGAATAGTCATCAATGAAATATTATGGATATATGCTAGAAAGACCATGAGATCACATTTTGCTATCTTTATTCTATGCATTTCTCTCTATTCGATTGTTAGACCATGCCCAGTAAATCTCACCCCTTGATAAAAGACAGGGGTTCACGAACTGCTTGTTAATTGAATGAAGGATGAAATCAATAACTAAACATGTAAAATTGAGGTTTAGCAACTCCTTAATGTAATGGATATGTGTCCTACTTTCAATGGGAATTTGACAAATAGCTACCATTTATAAAATAGTCTTGTGCTGCCCAGAAGATAAAACACGTTTAGATTATTTCATTTAATCTGTAGGCTGGGTATTATTCTCCCATTTTTAAGCATAATATAATCGAGTCTCAGGGAGAGTAAAAGTGGATTACACAAAGTTTTGCACCTACTAATTCATGGAACTGGGATTAACACGTCTCTTCCAAATTAATCAGAGGAAATGGTTTAAGTATCAAATATCTCAGTGGTAAGTGATGCTTGTTGAAGTGAAATAATGACAACATGAGAAGCAGCTTTCTTCCAGAAACATCTCAATGCCCAATGCCAGACACTCCTCTACCTCCAAATGGCCAATGTTTTTCTCTCGGCCTGTATGGGAATTAGGTTTGGTCCATCCCACCAAGTGAAATCCACTTCTATCATTGCTTTCCTCTCTAAGAACTAGGATTTTATTTAGAGTTTATGTCATATGAAGGAAGGATTTACAGAATATACAAAACACCGTGAAACCGTTATCTATTGCTGTGAACACAGTCTTTGTCCTATTGATGGGAGAAAACTTCATCTCCTCCCTCTCCTTCATTATGCGTTGCCACCCATACTACATGTCTAATAAAAATGAACACTTTTCTTTCTAATCAATCCCTTTTTAAGCGTCCCCACTGATGTCTTCACTTCTTCCTGGATTACTGCCAGGGCTTCTGCCCTGGATTCTTTTCCACCAGTTTTGAACAATTCACATTGCTCCTCTGCTCATTTATTACCTTGTTGACAGAGACATTTTATCAAAGCACAATCTAATCATGTCAATTTTCTGGTTAAAAATCTTCAACAGCTGCTTCTTGAAATTCCTTAGCAGAGCATGGAACCTTTATCAACCTAATCTTTTTTTATATTTTCGGTCTCTTTTCCAACATTGGCTCCCATCTCCTACGTGCTCTGACACATCCAAGTCCCCTCCCCACAATGTTGAAGGGGACCACAGTGCTGAATGTTACGCCTTTTTATATTTCCGACCCTAGTACCACACAAATTGCTCACAAACCCATCCCTCTTCATCTATCAGTTCTGGAGTAAATAAAATACTTTGAAAATCAATACAATATTACCTTTTTGGTGAAGCTTTCACTATATTTTTTGAAATGCTCTTGCTAATAATTCTTTGCTCATCCGCATGCCTGGTTAGAGTCTCTACCCCCACATTGTGGCTATTTGCTCACATCCCTGATTATTTCATTCGATTGCGAGCTCCCCCACACGAGGGCTACTGTGATTAATTATCTCAGTGTTCTTAACATTGAGCACAGTGCCTGATCCCAAATAAATACCTAATGGAAGTGTAAAATGTGGATACTATTATTGCTTCTAACAATCTTGTCTTTTGGTTAGAAGTCACATTTTTCCAACCATATTGTATGTATGTTGGGAACATCAGTGTGTATAATAAAGTACAGAAGGTTCCAGCTTTTAGCTGGTTGTCTTAAGGTTGTCTTTAATGCCACCTTTGGAAATCTGGTGAATTTTTATAGAGTCAGTATATTCTTCTCCCAATCCTCACAGGGGATTTCAAATGGGTCAGCAAATCTTCAAAGTTGATGACTTCCAAGGTAAGTGACAGACTGATAAAAACACAGTTAAGTGCCTTCTGCATATCTAGTAGTGGATAATTAAATAGACCAAGGCTTTGCCTCTTCAAATGTCCAAAGTTATCATAGCTACTATATAGTGAAATTGATTTATGGTGGCCTTTATCCATCATCCTACATGATCTTTCTCATAAAAACTAAAGATTTTCCTGAGTTGATTCCTGTCTGGTAGTTTTTTATTAAATGGATACAAATGTACTGGGGGTCCCAGTGCAGATACTTAAATCTTGACCATGTATAGGAACTCAACACCATCACCGTTCTGTTCCCATAACATCATTCAAAACAACCTTCACTCATTTTGAAAATTCATTTCAAATTAAGTTGCAGAAACCAATGCTACCCATTTAATACTCATGGATTTTGCAATTGAGTTTTTCCCCTTTAAATGTATAAATGTACCAGGGGCTAATATTTCTGACCCTGGTGCCCTTAGTAAATCATTTAATTTATTCTAGTTCTGAAAAACTGACCTCTATGCAGCCTAAGTTGCTGTCCTTCCCCAAGTTATAAACAAAAGTGCGACCATGATTTTCAGACAGAAAATAATTACAACCAGTGTGACAGCAGTTGCACAGAGGATAGCTGTTTAGATGGGACAGTGTGGACTCCAAAGGACAACATGGCACCCAGGGAAGACACTGGGGGCAGACTTGATTCCAGAAACAGCACGTATAAGATCAGAGCATTGAAGAGCCCTGGATCTCGTCTCCTTTTTAGCATTATCTGGAGATAAAGTGTGAGAAAATTCACTACAGATTCTCTCCCTCAACAGACACTGTGTTAGTGAAAAGATAGAAAATCTTTGATACAATTAGAGAGAAGGAACTTATGTTTCCCATTGTCTTGTTGTTACATTACGTACTTTATTTAGAAAAAGCAACATAAAAATAATAGATCTCAGCAGTATTCCTTGACTGTGGTTTGGTGAAGGAAGAGCTATCATCTGATCCAATTAATCTTGATTTGGGATAAGTGCCTGAAAAATTATTTCCCAGGAAAAGAGCCACCATGGCTCATCACTCTTTGTTTTAATCTTAGATCTGCTGTAGACTCATCGTATGACCTTGGCAAAGTCATTTAACCTCTCCTTACCTCAGATTTTTCATTTGTAAAGTATAGAGAACCATGGCCTGTCTACCTTGGCAAAAACAAAACAAAACAAAACAAAACAAAACAAAAAAAACACTAGCATAGTATATTAAATAGGTATAAATGTGGAAGCTTACTGATATAAAAGGATAAATATGATGGCATAAGAATATTCCCATGCGGCTCCTATAAGCCGCTGAACAAATGGCCTTCAAGTATAACTGTTCTGACAACTTGGTACTTTAGATTCAGTTAAACAAACAGGTTCCATTATATTTACTTTGTTCCATTAGACACAGATATTCTGGCTGTGTATCTTATTTGGATAAATATATTTAGTGCATAAACTTTTATTCTTCTGAATATTTTGGCTCTAACTCTTTTAGTTTAAACCAATAACAAAGTAGTAAGTGACAGAAACAACAAAAATATCAGATAGAACAAATTGTCAAAGAGAGCTTATCTGGTGTGGCTTGCCCACTGCCCGCTGCTGCGTAGCTGGGTCCCAACAGGCCATGGATCAGTACTGCTCCGTGGCCTGCAGTTTAGAAACTAGAGTTATAAAGTATTTGAAGAAAGTTGTAATCATATTTGAATGAAGATTTTATGTTAGATTTACAAAACACAAATTGTGCTAGGTAAGTGAGTTGCTACTTATGAAAGTCCTTGAGTTGGTTTTTCATTAGAAGTTGTCAAAAATACATGAGATTTATATTTTTTAGCAAAATTGATACATTGATAGCATCTTAGTCTTATATGTAGAAAACTTTCATCACTTTAACTTCATAATATTTTCCCTCAGCCCTTATAGAATATAGAAAAACACTCTGTAAGACAGAAATAGTGTCAAAGAACTGACCTCGACTGGGAGTCCGGGCAGGCTTCCCTCGTAAGCGACTCCTGAGGTGACATGGGAGGACAAGTGTTACTTGGGTTGAGGCAAAAGCAAGCAGAGATGGCAGAGAGCCCCAGATAGAAGGGACCAGTTGGGAGGAAGGGTCTTGTAGCAGAGAGGGGTATTTCCCACATAATGAAGCAAAGAAAGAAGGGAGGTGGTTTAGGGGCTTATCTTCCAGAGCATAGACAGTCACAGCCAGGAGATTAGTTCATCACAGAAAGTGATGAGAAACCACAGAAGGAAAGTGACCATCCTGCTTACAGAGAGGTGCCTGTCTGGAAAATGCCCAGGGAGCAGCTGCAGAGTAAACCATGCTTGTCTTGGGTTTTGCCTCCACGCTTCACAAGGAACCGGGAGCCAATGTTATAAACTCCCCCCTTTCTGACAGCAAGAAGTATATAATGGTCACATGACCACACAGATCCCAGAGGTATCACAGTAGCAGGTGAGAAATTTTGGAAGGCCTAAGTGCTCTCCTTACATATTGAAAGATCTACTACACTTACATTTTTACAAACAAATATTACTAGTATACTAGTATTAGTATAGCCAAGTAGTACCTGATCAATTATGCTTGGGTGGGACATGGTTTGTTGTAGGTGTGATCAAAAAATAAGACACCATCCAGGTAACTAGATCCAATCTGCCTCTAAAACTTAAATCACTATCTGGCCCATAGTTCTCTTCTGCATCACATGAGAATGTTGTAAAACTTTAGAGTACTGATTTTTGATGCTTAACCAGCATCAACTGGGTTGATTCCTAAAAATGAAAATGCTGGGTCTTTTAATTTTAGACCTTTCAGAGTCTCAGGTACAGCCAAGAGAATATGCAGAAATAAAACATCCACAGATGATTCAAGAAAATCTATGTTTATGCATTAGGCAATCATTCCCTAGAAGTCACCTAGGAACTTTATGAAATGCAGATTCCCAGGATACATACCCAGATATATTAATTCAGGAGGTCTGGGGTAGTGATTAGGAATATATATTTATGTATATATTTAATTTAATATTATACAATTTATATATAATTTTATAATTATATAAAAATTATAATATAATAATTATATTATATTTTATAATATAGAATTATAATTTATAATTTATAATATATAATAATTATATTACATATAATTATATATAATGTATATAATATATAATAAATATATATAATTTAATATTCATTTATATATATATTTAATGTATATATATATATTTAATTTCAGGGCTACATTGAGAGCCATTAGTCTAAAAATTCTTCCTAGTTCATTTGTACTATTTCCAGTAAGATCTCTCAGAAGTCATAACTACCCTAGTACTGTAAGTTCTTTGAAGTCAGGGCATTGTTTTTTTCAACTTTTCTCCTTACCGTTAGCATAGAGTTAACTCTTGACCACTTGTAGGGTCTCAGATGAAATGCCATTTCCTTCTTGACTGGGTAGAATGCCCCTGCTATCGATTTGCATACTTCTCTGCAATTTCCCAATCTTATCTCTCTCTGTACTGCTTTGTGATAAACTGATAAATTGGCTTCCTTGTAAGGTAGGCTGAAAACTCAGATACTGTCTACTATATGTTCAACACAATCTTTAATGACTAGCAGAGTATCTAGTGCCTAATAAAATACTTGTTGTATAAAAAAATGCAGTAAATGTCAAATAAATCCTTCTATTACTTGACGACTGTGGTCTTCTCCTTAACTTCCTCTTCACCAGTGAAAGTATATTGTTTAATTTAATGCTTCCTAGTAGATTCAAATGAATCTACTTCTCAGATATTATTTCTATAAAGAAATAGAAATGAAACTTTGGTAAAATTTCTCACCAATAATAGGTGTAATGATCCAAATCTGGCCACCTTCCATCATCTCTGCAGTCACAATCCTAGTCCAAGATCCCTCTATCCTTCCCCTTTAAGGGAAATCAAATAAGTTTGAAAAACAAAAGCATCCTTTTGGGGGCAAAATTGCTCTAGGATTAGGTGGGTATTAATTCAGGCATACATTCAGAGGATCTAGCTTTAAAGGAAAATTGTCATCAAATATTGAAATGAATAATAAAAATAAAGATAAAAAATTAAAATGGTTAGCGTAGGGTCCAGAAGAATCCTGAGCTTTCACACGGGTGCTCGGAAATCTGAGAACAGAATAAGACTTTCTCAGTCTACAGTGCAGAGATAAAGGAAGAATCAATGAGAATGAAAAGACGAGGCAGTTGAATGTGTTATAGGAGTTTTGACATTCTTAAGAATCCCGGTTTAATAAAGAATACAGCATCGTAGAGAGCAGTTTGGTGGGCTTTAATAAGTGGAAGCCTCCTCGCCTCACTTTCACATCAAGAGGAGTAGCAGAAGGGGTGGTCTTTGTGAAGGAAGGAAGTGGGGAATCTTGTTACAAATAACTAGGCTCTGCTATGAACACCTCAGTAAACATAATTTTGAGAACAGAATTTGTTCAGAGTGAAATGGAGGAATCCATGGAAGGCACTTAAAGGGAACAAAGGGCAAAAGATGGACACATGTGCGATATTTCCCAATTTTTATTTTCCAAGATAAGGAAAAGACACCTAGTCTAATTTTGAACTTGGACTGGAAAAAAATGATTCAATTTATTTCTGTCCAATTTTCATCTTGTCATGGTCTCTTTTCAATTCTAATTCTATTGATTTTTTAACCTCTCTTCCCATCACACTAGGAAAATATTGAAAGAACAGGATAAAGAAATGTTAACCTACAGTAATAAGAGTGCCATAGTGTTCATCTGGCTATAAAAAGAAACTCATAACAATTCCGGTAGAGACCCCAGATTCCACACAGCAGTATTCCATTCACATGTTGGAAATATTCTCAGAGCTCAGTGTTATTTATCCAGGAGGGAAGTCAGTGAGAGGAAATTGCCATGAAAGGCAGAGGATATCTTCTCTGTGCTGAGCTCTAAGTACCTATGGGTAAAGCAGCAAATCCAGATAAAGAAAAAAAATGACAATACATAAAAAAGAAAAAGTATGATAATTTAAAGGTAGCAGAGATGCAGGTGAAGGCACATGGAAATCAAAATGTTGAAAATCTAAATATTCAAAGTTAATAAAATAATTAAAATATCAACTAGATTGACATGTGTGTGTCCCATAAAGAGTTTGAGTTGTGTGTATTTGTTTATTTTGCCTCTTCTGATGGACAGCTAGGTGATTTTAGGCACAGCCTTTAACTTTTCTAAATCTCAGTCTTTATCAGTAAAATAGAGATAATTATGCTAATTAATTCATAAGGTATTTATAGTTTGATCAAATGAAATAAAACATACAAGTATTTATCATGGTGCCAGGAAGTGAGAACTTACTTTCCTTTAGTATTAATAGCAATGATTTGCTTTCTCTTCTGCTAATACTCATCAATAATGAAGCATGCAGAAAATCAAAGATTATTCTAGATGTCGGTGAAGACCGAAAGTAAGTTTGCCTACTACTTTTGACCATTCGGAGAGTATATCACCTTGCATCAATAATTTCAAAACAAAACAAACAAAAGAAAACCAGAGGTCTCTATTTCTAAATGGTAAAGATAAAGCCACTAAGATTTAAAGTATAAAGACAGGAGTATCCATCACACAGTATTCATGGAGATTTGTGTATAGATACTAAACACTTAAAAAGCCTTTAGTATACCATCTTTTATTTCACAAAAGCCACAACAGAAGTTCTCACATAGTAATAAAAAGAGGTTTCTTCATGCAAGTTAAACACTTAATGAAAGTGAACAATTCGTATTTTAAATCCGATGCAATGCTTCTAAGTGGAAATATAATATTCCAAGTAATCTTGGAAGCATAAACATGTTTACAGCAAAGCTGAAGTTTCTAAAAATTTCACTACAATGTTTTTTTCTGATGAAAGAAAATTGTTCCTGAGTAATATTTAGGGGGTGGGTAACAAAATCAACTGTTGGAGTTTTCATTGCATCCTGGCTATGTATACCCAGCTAAATTGGACACTGTAGACACAGAAGATTTTGGGCACTTGGCCATAAAGACATTAGGTGGGAAAAAAGACCAAAAAAAACAAGAGTGAGAAATAGAAGAAGGCCTGAGAAATGTTTGCAGCACCTTATGCATCCAACCTGCTGCTGGGGCCAAGACCCTTTTTTCCTTTCTTTCCCTCACTGTCTGCATTGTTAAAGCTTACCTCCTTTACCTCCATAAAGTGCCCAAATCTGATTACCTCTCCCCATTTTTACAGGCACTCTTCTAGCCCCAATCACCTTCATGGCTCCCTTGAATGAATACTTCGCTCTTTACCCTCCTCCCCTTGTAGTCCATATCCTACCAGAAAGCCAGAGTAAGCTTCTCAAATACAAACTGGGTCACAGTGTTTCTCTGCTTAAAACATTTCTGTGTCTTTCCATGGCAATGAAAACTAAATCCAACCACCTATGACGGCTTAGACTGCATCCTACACTCGCCGCCACTGCCAATTGCGTCTAGTAACTCTCATCCTCCTTTCACTAAACTCCAGCCATAGTGTCCTCTCTGTCCCCAAAACAAATCAAACTCATTCCTGCCTTAGGACACGTGCAAATGCTGAGCCCAATGCTGGGAACCTTCCTCCTTCAGACGTCCCAGAAGGGTTGTGGCTCACCATCTCAGAGAGCCATTTACCGTCCATTCTGTATAAACGAACCTTCTATTCTCAACTCACTCCTCCCTCTCCGTCTTCATGTTTTTCCCCTCACTGCAGTACTTACTATTTAATATGCATGTAGGCTTATTTTCTTTTTATTCCACTGGAGTGTAAATTCCTCAAAGGTAGGGATCCTGGTTAACTTATTTATGGCTGTATCTCCGAGCGCCGCCTAAAACCAGGAAGAGTTTAAAACCTAATAAGCATTTATCAGTTGAATGTTGACTGCGTGAAGGTGGCCATGCCCCTTACCTCTCATCCAGGTACGTTCTCAAGCTCTGAAGCTGTTGAATCCCAGAATTCACTTCTGTCTCTGATGAACTTTTTGCACTGGAATTCTTTCATTACCTCTCATGAGAACAGAGCTCCCAAATCTTCCATTTACTTTCTACTCCCAATGTCTTTTCCTAACACCTCCCAGGTAGACATACAGTAACAAAAAGAAGTATAAGTAGTCTCTCTCCACTGCTCCCAAATTAACTTTCTGAATTCAGATGACCTGTTAAGGCCCTGTTAGGGAAAAGGGAATTCTAGATATTTGCATATAGAGGTCCTGAGGATGTTGAGTTCTGTTACTACTACATGATGATGGTTAAGAGGCTCTGGGGATGATCCAGGGAATGGTCTCTTTATAATGGCAATGAAGGTGACTACCAAACAAAAAGTACAATAATCACATAAAACATGTTTCCCCCCCTCAGGTAAAATAGTTTCCATGTGTTGAATGGCCCTAGTACACATGAATTTACAGAATACATCTTGATTTTAATTTCAAACTACCTGAATAGCCTATGAGCCACAGAAGTCCAGAGGACAGGGAGGTCAAGGTGTCCTGGAGTAGTTAAGGAAGCATAACAGGGAGGCGGGACTTGAGGCAGGCCTTGACTTATGGTTGAACTTAAACAGCTGCTATATTTAGTGCCATAATTAACCCTTGGCTAATTCCGAGGGGGAGATTTGCTTCTCCTCCAGGCCCAGTTTCTCCTGGCTGGCTGCCTACCTGCCAGCAGCAGCAGCCCTATTGCTGGAAAATGACCAACAAAGTAACTGTGAATAATTTCTGGTTGAAAACATTTAAAACTTACATACACTGAAATGTTCATGGGTAGAGTAGCTTAGCAGTGTATTTGTTCAGATGGAAATCTACCTCTTTTCTTTAGAACTCTCCTGGTGGCTTTAAAAATTTATAAAGCAACAAAATACCAGAAGCTGTTAGAGTGTCCCAGAGGTTGCCCCTAGAGTCATCATAAATGGGGAAAACAAGTAATTTAGCTAAATGTACCTTTATTTACAAAAGATTTTCTATAAAATTTTACAAAGTATTTACAAAATTTTCTATGCTTTTGCCACATCTTTGGAAAATTTTATAATGAATATTTTTCAAATAAAGGTATATGAAACTACAATTTCCTATTTTCCCTGTGTATGGTGACTTTGGGGGTGACCTTTGGGACACCGTGTATATCAGCAGAAGTCGCCATCAGTGTGAGACACCACACTCACGTGAAGCTGTACTTCAAACAAGTTAGTCATGAAGTATTTCTCCATCAGTTTTGATGTGGATCATCATGGAAAAGGTTGAAACTGGGCTTCACAACCCCTTCTGTCTTCCACTACATTCAGAGTTGCTAAGTAAAGCTCTGAGGCTTTCTGAGACTCTCTCTAGGTATGGCTAATAATTGTACACCATACACTTCAGATGACCAAATACAAAATAAAAGAAGACACACACAGAGACAGATGAAACAGATGGGAAAATGCCATTTCAGGGACTCTCAGAAGATGGCAACACAGACGCATCCCTAATGATTGCCAAAAGACAGGCAGCCAAATATACAGGCTTGCAGTAGCATTCTTACCACATGACCAGTTTCTCTAAAAGAGTGTCTGTTGCCTAGACCCCGTTTGTGGTCACTGCTACTTCTGCCCTTTCTTTTCCCCCTCATAGAACACTGCAATTACAAGTTATTATGGAAATGACTCCTTACATAATAGTTATCCTTTGGGCTTGGCGACTTCAGTCACACAGGTGCCAACTGTTGGCAGATGGCTGCACTGGCCAGTTCCAATAAAGTACTCTCTTGATGACTAAATCTAATGCTTTAATTCTCAAGGCTTACATACACGGTCTTCATGCATGATCACAAGTTGACTGGCCTGAGACAGAAAATCTTGAAAGTAATGAGTGCCATCAATTCCTTTTCAAGTCATTTTCAGGAATTTTGTCTTCCCTAGAAGGAGGCCTTGAATAGAAGACCTGTGTAGGCTTTTTACTCAAGGGTACATCTGGTTTTTAGGAGCTAAGACATATAGTCTTTGACATCTAGGGTCATTTAATGCAAATCAATCATACTGATCTGATCCTAACCCAGGAGGGCTGAGGTGTCTCCATGGTGGTCAGGACAATCAGAAAATATGGATTCAGATTTGACCATCACAAAATATTCACCCTCAACATGGACAATTGTCAACATGGGAATGGTTTTTTTTTTTTTTTTGAGACGGAGGGTCACTATGTTGCCCTGGGTAGAGTGGCATGGTGTCACAGCTCATATCAACCTCAAACTCTTGGGCTTAAGTGATTCTCTTGCCTCAGCCTCCCAAGTAGCTGGAACTACAGGGGTCCACCACAACGCCCGGCTATTTTTGATTATAGTTGTCATTGTTTGGCAGGCCTGGGCTGGATTCGAACCCACCACCTTTGGTGTATGTGGCTGGCACCCTAGCCACTGAGCTACAGATGCCATGTCAGGAATGGCTTTTTAAACAAGTGAAAACTCTTGGAACTCTTTCCATTTTGATTCTCTTCTGTCATGGTATAATAATTAGTCAACCACATGGCTCGTCCTTGTTTAACTCTCTTTTCAGTTCATACCCTCTATGTCTATAGGAGCCATGTCTATTCTTAAGGAGCTCATCTAGAGTCTGATACATATTAATAATGATGAGTAATAACAACAATGAAACAAAAGTAATGATCATTTCTGACATTCAGGGTCAGATATCCTGTTAAGTGTTTACATATACTATCAAATTCAATACATGATGACTGTACAACAGCTCTGAGATAAATGTTATCATTAGCCTGATATTTCCTATAAAGAAGCTGTAGGTTAGTGAAATGACTTGTCCTTGACCTAGAGCAATTAAAAGAAAAACCAAGGTAGCAATCCAAGCTTGTGGGACCTTAAATTCCTACATTTTTAATCTCCATGGGGGTATTTTTCTATTAATAAGCATCTGCATAATTGAGTTTCACAATACAAACAAAGTATTATGTTAAAAATTATCATTAAGTGGATGCATACACACTGTGAGTTTATGCATACTGCCTTGCAAAAAACTAGGGCAAAAAAAAAAAAATCAGCCTAGTCACATAGAAGGTGTATTTGCTAGGACTTTTAAAGGGCGACAAGGCAGTTTCTGTGTGTCCACACAATAAGGATCTCTTTCTGAGATGCCATCTATCACGGTGTTCAAATTATAGTTTAGGGGACCCTAGCAATTCATGGAAGTATTATAAATGTTAAAATTCATATTTCTGTGTAAATTCTGCCTTGAAAGTTTGAAATCATATTATTCATCAAACCAGTGCCATTTAATGGAAAGGATTTTAAAGTCAGCTCCATTGATTTGTCGTGATTAACCATGTATAACCCAGGGCAAGTTACAGAACTTTGTTCTGCTCCATTTCCTTTATCTAAATATGGAAATAGTCTTTTCCTGATAATGTCGTTATAAATGAAATGAGATAAGTACTTAAAGGAAGCTGAGACATATTAGATACTTAAGAATTGTTGGTTGAATCTTCTTTTATCTGTTTCCAAATTGTATTCTTATTTTCACCCTGTATTTATGAACAATTATTACTATTTTGATAAAATATACAAAACCAATTACAACAAAAAAAATCTCTCTTATCTTTAGCCTTAAGTGAACAAAACAAAATGGCTTTAATGTAAGGTATTTCATTGAAATTTTATTCCAATTATTTATGCTAACTAAAATGATTTACAAAATACTTTGTGCCAACTAAAATAATGATGATAATGGCAAAATTTGTAGATGCTTGATGTTTCCCAGTACTGTTCTAAGGGCTTTATATGTGAAGCATAGAATTGATCAGGCACATAAAAGAAGTCAGTGAGAATTAGTTGAATTAATTACAGCATATAATTACTTAGACAGAAATTACATTGGTTATCACTTCATATTTATGATTTAATTTATATTCAGTAAAAATTTAATATGCTTTAAACATTGCCTAAATGCCTAAATATGCTATATTTAAAAATTTTGGACAATTGGTAAATTTTGCCCCTAATATCTATAAATCAACCAAAAATTCAATGGATATAAGTATGGTTTCTTTATTATCATTTCCTACATATATAAAATACATGCAATTTTTTTTCCTTGATCAGAGTATTAGATTTTTAAATAGGAGAGTCATTAGACATTTGAAAGCATAGAGAATGGAATTCCTAGTGGCATCACAGTTATTCTAAATATGAAGGTTGACTATTATATTGTGATTTCTGCTCACAGCAGTTTTTCTCCAAAATTGATGCTTTTCAAGATGCGGGCAATTGTTACTTTAAAATTGGAACAAAAGAAATTAATCCTTTTAGAGGGAGTGATGATTCCAACCTGCCGGGTAAAAAAAAGAATAGCTCTAATCTGACTTCAAAGCCTACATTTTTGCTTTGTAGAGGTAGCTTCTATAGAATTATGTAAAATAAAATGGAACTGTCCAATAAATAGTCTGCATCACCAAAAGGTAAAGTATGCCTAGATCTTTTTCAGGAGGTCAGAAAGGCCTACAGAGTAATATAGGCAAGCTAATGCACAGTCTTCTGTAATCTGAGATAAAGCAGCAGCAATCCATCATCAACACATTGTAGATTTTACTAACACATCATTATTTACTGGATGTCACCGAACCTCTGAAGCTTATGAATTTTGCAATGAAGTTTTAAGCATGTGTCTTTTTACCTTTACAAGAAATTAGAAAATATATCTTGTAAGCTACAACTTTGCCATCATGGGTTATGTCTGGAATATTGCAAACATTGACTAGGACTGGTGGCACCTGGCAAGAAGACATGCAAGTGGTAACTCCAGTGCCCTAGAAGAACAGAGATTGAAAAAAACCACTAAGTGGAAATTTTTCTTTTGGGGTCAATTCTGCATCAGTAACTTCTAAGGCACTAAGTCCAAGAGATGCCATGTGATGAGTTCACTCAGACTTCAAGACACCAATCATTGGGTCAGATGCACTGTAGTTTCTAAGTAAAAAAAAAAAAATGAAATGGAGTGTCTGGTCTGAATATGTGGCCAAATTCCAAGTTGAGTGATTGTGAACTGCTTTTCTCAAGTGCCTCCTGGAGTTTCTTTCAAATGTGACACTCTCATTCAATTCCTTTCTTAAACAATTTTGCAGTATTGTGATCTGTTAAACAACTGCTGTGTTCCACTCCAGTGGTGGGTAAAGTGATTTCTGTGCTGGGTATAGTTTGTAACACACTCCTTAGGGGGCAAAAGGTGCATATATAGAAGACCCTGCTACTCATTTTGAAAGGAAGCTATATACCAGCTATATACTGGTCTTAACATAACATATATATTTTACAGCCCAATGCTTCAGATTTCACGAAATCATTTTCCAAAATGAATAAGGGTCCCAGTGTTTGTTTTGTCTCCCGTTCTTCTCATTCTGCCTTATTTCTCCTCCTTACTTGGTTTAACAATAAAAAGGATCCCACAGGGAGTGACTCAGTGAATTTGAGATTCAAGGAATACAGACTCATTAAGCAAATGCAGTGTGTTTAGTCCTGCGAAACTAGATTCACAGCGAGGGTAGACTTGGAATATAAATGAAATAAACTCTAGGGGCAAGAGTTCAGGTCATTTCAATAAAGACAGCATGAGAACGTTTTCTGTGTAGCTCCCTACCTGGCTACTGAAATTGAGGTCCAAAAGGATTCATTTAAAAAAACTTAATAAGGAGAAATGATGAGACAACACTATTTTTAAGCAAATATTCCCCTCATAATAAAAATCATGACAATGAGAAGACAGCCAAACCAGGAGTATCTCATCTGCAGATCACAAGTGCAGTGTTATCCTTCCTGCCAAAGAAATTTCACCTAAGGTCAAGTAAACTGTTCATAAATAAAAAGTCTAATAAATGAGCAATCGGCACAAGTTATGACAGCTTTTTTTTTTAGGTCCTCTGACTGAGCAGGGAGGACACCCATGATGTGCTTCATCTCCCTCTAAAAGTCACTTAATCTTGTGATTTTTGCTATGTTTTTTACCAGTGAAGGATTACAGTAAAAATTATTTAAAAAAATGATTTGACATTTTGAAAGAGATAAGGAGAAACAGAAAATATATTTCTATTTATTTTCTTAAAAGGGGTTTGTAAAAATTTCTTTACACCCCACAGCAGTTTTTCTTCCTTAAATATTTTGTTACTTCAGCATGCAGACTATTAAAGCAGAAAACACTCTTAAAATAGAATTACAAAACCTTGAAATTACCAAAAGCAAAATCTCTCAGTACATGTAAACCACTGAAATTATTCTATATACTCTGTTGAGCTTCCTTGAAATTCAAAGCAAGTGCCAAGAAAGAAAAAAAGAAAGGAGATAGAAAGGGAAAGAGAAATTGCTTTTTCAGAAGGAAAAAGATTGGTCTTTCTAAAAGAAAGGAAGAAAGAAAGAAAAGAAAGAGAAAGAAAAAGGAAAGAGGAAGGGAGGGAGGGAGGGAGGGAGGGAAGTTAGTTTATTTGGATAAAGAAAGTTGAAAGGGAATCAATACTCAGATGATAAAATTCAGGAAAAAAGTAGATGATTAACTTTGTACGTTTCAGTAAGACTATTTTAAAATCTGCATCACTTTAATAAAATATTATCATCCGAAACACAGTCTTTAAAACGTGCTGTTCTCTCAGGCATCATTGACACTAAGAATAGACCAGAAATGGGTAGTGTAGAGTGCCTTTCAGTTCCAATTTTTCTAAAAGCACTTCACAGAGCAATTAGTCTGATAATAGCAGTGTGCTGAGTCCTTCTAGCCTCACATCATCGCTAATAGCGCAGATCTTCCCAACCACACAGAGCACGGTAGCCAGAGCAGTGCGACGTCAAGTCTTCTCATCCCCACTCTTAGCCTCTTAAATACCTGTTGGGACTGTATTCTTATTTATGACATATTTTAAAGTTAAAGTTTACACACCAACCAAACCACAACTAAACACTGATTTTTAAAGCTAATTAATCAAAGTTTCTAAAGTTAATATCCAGTAAGTCGTCTGTGAATAATTGGACTCTAGTGTTCTACTATTACCATGGCAGTGGTTTCATTAGGGGCACCAGGGACTGTAATTTATTTATTTATTTATTTGTTTGTTTGTTTATAGCAAAGATGATCTTCAAAATGTGTAAAG
Organism: Loris lydekkerianus; assembly: GCA_963574355.1. Classification (NCBI taxonomy): domain Eukaryota; kingdom Metazoa; phylum Chordata; class Mammalia; order Primates; family Lorisidae; genus Loris; species Loris lydekkerianus. The sequence continues at coordinate 6,277 of CAUYPK010067292.1, read as the reverse complement.
GATTTGTAAAATGCCATCATTTTAGTGCATCGGATCCAGTATGTGAAAGAGTAAACTGGTTATATAATGGCAGGTTTTGGCTACTCAAAGTTTAAACTAGAATCCCCCCAGGGCCCCTTTACTGTACTATGTTACCATGAGGACAGCGGTGGTGGTGGTTTTTTGTCAACAAAAACAACGACATAAAGAATCTCATGGGCAAAGATATTAGAAGTGTTAACTTTCAGAATTGTTGGAAAAGAGTTGTTTAGTAATCTAATTTCTGCTGACAATGTGGCTAAGATGATTTTTGCTTATTATTTGCAAGTAAAGATATCTTCATTTGAATTGAAGTTGGCATTTCTTAGAGTGTCTTGAGTATTTAAATTTAACCATCAGACATGATATAAAACAGAAACCTCTTGGTCTAACAACATTCAATTCACTAAAATACAATGATAAAATATTTTCCATAAAAAAAAAATAGTGACTAGAGTTTTCTAGTTCCAGAATAATGTGTGTAACTAAGGCACTATTAGAAAATCCAACTTCAGTCTTGATAACTTTAGTTGTAGAGACAAAATATAATTCATCTTTAAATATAGAAACCTTTATATATTCATAATGAAGAAGTGGTTAAGGCAGTACTAAAAAGTGATTTTTTAAGTGCCATTTATTTTCAAAATCAACTTTTGTTTCCCAAAGGTCTACAATTTTTAATCTTTCCAGTGCTTACCTGAAAAAAATAGCACTTTACTTTCCATTTTGTTTGCAGCTGAATCACAGCTTAGTAACGGTGAATTGGTTTTGAATTACTTTAGAAATATACTCTGTCCTGTACTCTAACACATCCCAATCCAGTTTATTATAATCTGATCTAATATCAGGAGTGCTTGCATTTATTTTGCATTCCAAACATTTTGTACATTTCTGTGAACATCACTGGTATGTTTGAAATAGTCAGCATCTCTCAGTATGAAATACTCAGTTGTATAATCAAAACCCTGCCACTTATTAAGTGCAAGTGCTTATTTAAAATGTGTGGTGATTAGAACATTTTCTTTCCAATCACATCTTGTTGCAGTTAATGAATTCTTTGCAGGAACATTAGCCAGCTTCTACACTTTACTGATAATACCTTCCCCTGTCCTCACTAACACTGAATCCATTAATTACTGACAGTGACTGATCCCCGGATAATCTCTAACTCAGTAGACAAAAGTGCTTACACTGGACCCGGCGCCACATACATATATCCTCTCTGTAACATTCAAATATTGAGTGTGGGATTAATTCAATTCTAGTTGCTATTAATCACATGTGTTCTGACAGCCATACATTTCATCTAAAATGGACGATTTCTGCCGGGCTGGAAGGGATTAGAAAAGGAAGGGGGATATAAATCAGAGTTGGACTTGTCATGAGAAAGACTGTCAGAAGCAGTTTACACTGTGGTTATCCTGCTTTTGATCAGAACCATCAGTCTCCCACTTTCAGAAAAAAAAAAAAAAAAATATATATACATATATATATATGTGTGTATATACAAACACACCAAAGTTCTAGACTCTTTAAAAATAACCCCCAGAAATTGGAACTATGAATACACAAATGTATCTCCTTGCCCAGGCAAGGTGGTCCATGCCTATATTCCCAACACTCTGGCAGGCTGAGGCAGGTGGACTGCCTAAGCTCAGGGATTGTAGACCAGCCAGAGAAAGAGTGAGACTCCATCTCTACGCAATAGAGAAAAACTAGCTGGGCACTGTGGTGGGCGCCTGTAGTCCCGGCTACTGGGGAGGCTGAGGCAAGAGGGCTTGAGCCCAGGAATATGAGGCTGCTGTGTGCTGTGATGCCACAGCCCTCTAGTCTGGGCAATGGATTGAGACTTTCTTAAAAAAAAAAAGCATCTCCCTTCAAATCACGCCATCATGCAGCTCCCAAATCACATGTTGTCCTTCTATGAAGGGTGTTACAAAGGAAAGTTCAAAAACACTTAGGATCACAGTGAAGAGCATGCTGGTGCTCTTGAATCATGCTACTATAGAAGAAATGCAATACAGCAGATATGAATCTACAGTAATACTTGCTGGATCCGAGCTTCCTATCCAAACATTTTATAACTCATTTATTAGTTAGTTGATAGAACAGAGAACACCAATAAGCCACGTTCTGTCCCATAGTCACAGAGTGTTGCTGCCTCCAGAACAAAAATGTGACTCATGAAGAATGACACTGCCTCATCATCACTCTTCTCAGCACCCATCCCTTGATAAGTAAGAGTGGGGTAGAAGGAAAATTTCTACCAATACTAAAATTCTACAGCTCTGTATGACAACTTGTCTAATGTAATTTATTTCTGAGTACTCATCGTGTGACAGATGTTTGAATACTTTTATGTCCAATAGCTGGTTTATTTTAAAGAATCGTCCCAGGAGGAAGTTCATTTTATTAATCCAGTTTTGCAGAGGAGGTAGGTGGACTCAGAGAGGGTTAAACAAAATCAGGAGAGATGAGTAAGGCAAGTTATCGTACAGAACTATAGAATAGTAGGACAGAGCAGAGACATTCTAGGGTTCTCATTTCATGTTTTTCTTTAAATTGGTATCAATATTCTACAGCTTGTATCGAAGGGAAAACCTGCCTTTGCAAGATTTCCCTATAAAATCTTGAAACCCACCTTTCGTTAGGTGGAAGTCAGCACTAGTAACTTTTCTCTATGCCAAAATCATAACTGTAGAGGTATCCAAGGGATTATCTTGAGAGCACCTGGAATTTGATATTGAACAGAAATATTCATTGAAAATTACAGTTAACGCCTGTTTTTATAGTTTACTTAAGGCGGTGATACATTGACACAAAAACGTTACAGCATAAACTCATGAAGATTTTTTTCAACCCTCTTCTAATAAATGATAATAAGGTAAAAAGAGGTCAAATTACGTCTCTACTTATATCTGTGGAACTTTCTGTAACACTCTGCAGGAGACAGGCCTGGAGCCGGGGGAACCGACGTGGAGAACAGTCAGCACAGCCTGGAACCTTCAGACACGGTTTTGACTCTAAAATGAGGAATGTTGCATAGAAAAAAAAAGTCTCTGTTTCTAAGTGAAAGAATTCCATTTTTAATGTAAATTAAGACAACCTAAATAACACCACCATACTTAATTTGGGGATTGATTACATGTTTGGGCCTCCTCTTATTCCTTTTTATTTTTCATCTGGTGAACCTCAGCGGACACTGCAGGAACTGAGCACAGAGTAAAAGGAGCCTGGGTAAAATCTTCCATTAGTTATTTCCCAGCCTAATCTACTTGGGAGAACCAACAGATGTAGATATTTAATAGAAATTAATCCCTTTCTGGCATTCGGTCTTACAGTGCTTCATTCTAATACTGATTAGACTGATGTTCTAAGATAGGCTAGCAAAATGCGGCTGTAATACAATTTCTTTGCTGCTGGAAATGAAAGCTCTTGAGAGTGTTCTTGCTTACACAGCTGCTTCAGGTGATTACATCTTTACACAGATGTTAATTACTCTCAGGGGAAAGCTGCCCTGATCATCAGGTGCACAGCATCATCTTGGACTGGATACCAAAGGTGATTGAAAGGCTTTTCTGGATACTGTTTCTCATCCTTCTTGAGATCTCAACTCTACTCTGATGAATTTGGGGCCAGATAGTAAAAACTTATTAAATGGAAGCCAGCTCTCACCAAAATGAGTTTCTAAAAGCGGGATATAGGCATTAGCTTTCAGCCTATTCCAGAGTCCGGGCTTGGTTTCAGTGAGGCCAAAGACACACTGCCATGCCTGGTAGGCCTTGTTAAAACTTTAATCGGTAGTTCTCAGACTTCACTGTGCATTAAGCTCCCCCTGGGAGATTTCTGAAATCCTAACATCCAGGCCTTGGCTCAACTCAATTTAATCAGAACCTCAGGAGTGAAACCCGGGCATCAGTGCTTTAAAAATCTCTCGGTGATTCCAGTGTACAGTCAAGGCTGAGAGTTCCTGGCTTACTCGCTTTGCCCTGCTGTATTCGACCTGCAGACCCGTGAGCTTCAGTGGGACCCTTGCTGGTGGCATAGTCAATCTTGAAGAAATAAAATGTGAAATCTCCAAAAAAACTTGAAAGGAAAACAAAAACCTGTAGCATCAAAAACATTAGTTTAAAAAATATTAACCACAAAACAAAGGATGCTCTATGAGAAAAAATAGAGAAGGAAAGAAAGAAAAAAAGAATTAAAGCAAAGAAAATCAAAACATGACAAATTCTAAAGCAAAAGTAAAAGAGCTGGCTATAGCAGCAGGTAGGCTATTGAGTCTTATAAAAGGACTAAATGCATAAACATCCACTTATTGTCTCCTCAAAAATGAAGGAATAATAACATATAAACAACTAATAGTTTATTGATCATAGCTGGCGTAATGAGACGTTAAAGACCTTAGTACTTTGTTAATGTGTCAAAACCCAGAGAGACTGGAGTTGGTTAGAATCTTACAGAAGATCATCAGTATTAGAGATTGGGGAACAAAACCTGGGAAAGACTAAATTGCACTGGCAGGTTGATTGTAGAAAACATCTGCTCAGGAGGAAATAAATGCAGGGACAATGTGAGAAGAAACGTGCTGATGGCAATACCAAACAGAAATCACCAAGAAAGTAAACATGTCAGAAGAGAGTTTTGTGTCATTTTACGAGCAAAAAACAAACAAACAAAAAAATAACTTTTTGTTTTCCCAACAGGCTACTGTCCATCAAAGAAAGATGTTATGCAGTTCTGAAAATTATGTCAGCTTTTACTCTGTCTTTACCAAATACCTGGCATTCTGAATATAGCAGGAACATAGGAAAATATTTGTGAAATATAGGAAAGAAGAAAAGCATTGGACCACAACTAATACTTGCTGAACTCATAGCAATTACATATTGTATATGGGATACTGCCTTACTTCTTGAAAGGTATAAATTGAACTATGTGAAATCACTAATTTTTTAATTAATCTGTTCAATTTTATTTGATTATTATTTTTTATTGTTAGATCATAGCTGTGTACATTAGTGCAATCAAGGGTTACAATGTTCTGGTTTCACATACAATCTGAAATATTCTCAAAACTGTTCAACGTAGCCTTCATAGCATTTTCTTAGTTATTGTATGTGGACATTTGTATTCTGCATTTAGTAGGTTTCACCTGGTCCATTCTAAGATGCACCTTAGGTGTGGTCCCACCTATTTCCCTCCCTCCACCCTAACCTCTTCCGTCCCTTCCCCTCCCTTGGCCCTTTCCCCATATTCTTGTGCTATAGTTGGGTTATAGCCTTCATATAAAAGCTATAAATTAGCTTCATAGTAGGGCTGAGTATATTGGATATTTTTTCTTCCATTCTTGAGATACTTTGCTAAGAAGAAAATGTTCCAGCTCCATCCATGTAAACATGAAAGAGGTAAAGTCTCCATCTTTCTTTAAGGCTGCATAATATTCCATGGTATACATGGACCACAATTTGTTAGTCCATTTGTGGGTCGATGGGCACTTGGGCTTCTTCCAGGACTTAGCAATTATGAATTGGGCTGCAATAAACATTCTGGTACAGATGTCTTTGTTATATTGTGATTTTTCGTCTTCTGGGTGTATACCTAGTAAAGGAATTATAGGATTGACTGGCAGATCTATTTTTAGACCTCTAACTATTCTCCAAACATTCTTCCAAAAGGAACGTATAAATGTGCATTCCCACCAGCAGTGTAGAAGTGTGCCCTTTTCTCCACATCCACTCCAACATCTCTGGTTTTGGGATTTTGTTATGTGGGCTACTCTTACTGGGGTTAGGTGATATCTCAAAGTAGTTTTGATTTGCATTTCTCTGATCATCAAGGATGATGAGCTTTTTTTCATGTGTCTGTAGATCATGCATCTGTCTTCTTCAGAGAAGTTTCTCTTCAAGTCCTTTGCCCACCCTGAGATGGGATCACTTGTTCTTTTCTTGCTGATACGTTTGAGTTCTCTGTGGATTCTGGTTATTAAACCTTTATTGGGGGTATAACCTGCAAATATTTTCTCCCATTCTGAGGGCTGTCTGCTTGCTTTACTCACTATGTTCTTGGCTGTGCAGAAGCTTTTTAGTTGATCAGATCCCAGTAGTGTATTTTGGATACTGCTTCAACTGCCTGGGGAGTCCTCCTCATAAAATATTCACCCAGGCCAATTCCTTCAAGAGTTTTCCCTGCACTTTCTTCAAGTATTTTTATAATTTCATGTCTTAAGTTTAAATCTTTAATCCAGTGAGAGTCTATC